>JAODKK010000093.1:22272473-22284264 GCA_026774405.1 Petrocephalus microphthalmus | reverse complement strand
CCCACACCCACCCCAGCTCCTTGGCACCCTGCCACCCTGACCTGCATCCCTCCCCCCTCAGAAAGTACATCTTCAGCTTCTGCGAGAGCTTGCAGCGTCTCTGCTACTTGGGCCTGCTGCACTTTGGCTCCATGGAGAAGTTCCAGGACAAGGATCAGGTATGTGTGTGATAGGCTGGGTGTGTGGTTACTGCAGCGTGTATTTGTGTGTCTGCATACCTCCTGCATTCCTGTGTTCTCCAACCAATCCGATTTTTAGACTCAAAATTGTAGGGAAAGCCCTGTACCACTGGGGGGCACTGTAAGCTGGGTAAGCTGTAAGCTGGGCAGTGGTGGCGTAATGATTAGGGACGCGACTGTGAGATCGAAAGGTTGCCGGTTCGAGTCCCTTAAGTACCACTGAGGTACCCTGAACATGGTACTGTCCCTAAGTACTGCTCCCCAGGTGCTGAAATAGCTGCCCACTACTGTGCCAGAATGTCACATGGGTTAAATGCCAATTACACATTTCGTTCTTGTGTGCCGTGGTGCGTCAACAGTAACAATGAATCACCTTTCACTTTCACTTGTCTCCCAGGTCTTCATCTTCCTGAAGAAGAACGCCACAATCACGGACACCACCACGTGCGACCCGCATTACAACCTGGCCCTGTCCTCTTGGCCTTTCGAGCAACGGCACTACGCCTTTACCACCTTTCAGGATGTGGAGAACTACTGGTTCGACATGCAATGCGTGTGTTTGAACACGCCCCTGGGTATGCATGCATCTCGTTGACCCACAGGGGGCGGGGCTTGGGACTCTTATAGCTACAGTCTCGGGTCGGCAGAGAAAATCATGTTTAAACCTGTTTTTATTTTGGTTTGAAACTATTAGCTAATGTCTGTCAAAGCTTATCTAATTTCTAAAGCAGCTAGCGGGTCTTCCGCATTGCTTAGAGCGCCCTCTGCTGCCCTCTACAGGTGTAGTAAGATGTCCCCGTATGAAGCCTAGCCAGGAGGACGAGGAGGCGGAGCCTGCAGGCCCCGTTGAGCCAGAGCGGCCGGAGCAGCGATACGCCAAACTGGCACACCTACTCAGGTAGGATCCGACGGCTGCAAATGTATTGGGCTGGTGGGCCGCTGGCTCGACCCGTGGGGCTAACTGGGGCCACTGTGATGCTCCCTGACAGGGGCAGTCGCGAGGTCACCGATGATGGCGTGACCCCCGGTGACAGGCAGGGAGCTGCAGGCCTGGACTCCTGTTTTTTTGGCCACCTGAAACGCAACTGGATCTGGACCAGCTACCTTCTCACCAAGTCCAAAAAGGTCTGCATGCTATTCGTTACCGTTCTTTGGGGGGCGGTATGTCGCTCAGCTGGTTAGGGCATTGTGTTAGTGATTTGCAAGGTCGCTGGTTCCCCTTCCGCAGATGGGATTTCACTGTTGGGTCCTTGAGCAAGACTCTTAACATCTAGTTGCTACAGATGGAAGCAGTAGTTGCAGGTCATACAAGGTCCTCGTTTTGCCTTGCAGCCGGGCGCTGGGGAAGGCAACCCTACGGTCAGACTTAAGAACTTCTTCACTAAACACCCTCTACCCCTGTCCATGAGCGGAGGTAAGTCCCTCCATCCCGCCACGGCCCTCATTGCCCTGGTGACCCATGCGCGGATTCAGATAGGGCCCTTCGACCCCTTTGCAGGCAGCAAAGTTGGTGGCATGAGGGAGCCCCCGGTGGTGCAAGAGGAGAACGTGCAGATGGCCGTCGAGAGCGGCGATAGGAACAGCCGCGTTGTCGGCGGAAAGAGACAGAAGCGGAAGAGGCTCAGGACAGGCAAGGCGCCCAGGAAAAAGAGGAGAGGTGTGTGTGGGGGGGGGTGGCCATGTCCTGCCGGCTGATCCTGTTTGTCATGGTGCCTGTGCGTGCGTGCATGTATGTGTCCTAACACCAACGACTTGGCGTAAGTGCAGCCATGCCGCGCTTCCGACAAATGCCCGTGTCGTACTGCAGTAGCGAAACCGGAAAAGAAGCGGATCCGACACGACGAGGCGGACCGGAGCGCCCTCCTGAGGATGACCCGGCAGCGCGTGACCTGGTCCCCCCAGGAGGACAGCCTGCTGATGCTGTGCCGCGTGGCGAGCCACTTCCTCAACCGCAAGGCAAGATCCAGGGGAAGACAATCCCTGTCAGGGTGGGAGAGCCAGGCTCAGTGAGCAGAAGAGCTCCCAGGTCTCATTCCGGAGGGAAAAGCCTGCATCGTTAAAGTGATTCACACCACACCTCCATGTGTGAGCTGTGTTTGCTCCAAGAATAAGTCTCACTCCCTGTTGGAGTGATTTTTCCATAGCTTTCTTTTTGGCCACTTGGAAGCGCTCTAGTTAATAGTGCGACCCTCCATCGAGTCATTCCTGTACAGTTCTTCATAAAAAAAAAAAAAATAAGCGTGAGCTTTTGCAGAAGTGGACGGGATGATATCTGTGTCCTGTGTGTGAGCAGCTCAGAAGGCAGGGGTGTGGGTGACTAACGAATGCCCTGTTGGGTGTAGCCGTTGCCCTGGAAATGAAGCAGTTTGTCTTGCGGGTGTTTCATCACACGCTAGTCAGTGACGATGCGGGGCTTTCCGCATCCGGGGGTCAGCGCAGGATGCCGAATGCGAGGAGGGCGCCGCGTAGCTCTCCGCGCTGCTTGAACGTCCACCCCGGCTTTCTCGGCGAGCAGATCAAGAAGCCGTTTGTCCCCTGGCAAGTGGTTCGGGACCTGCTGCACGCGCAGTTCGAGGAGTCGCTGGACAAGACCTCGCTGGCCGTGGGCCGCCGGTCCCGCTACATCATGAAGAATTCCCAGACCGACCTCAACTTCAAGTATGTCCCCGTGCGTCGTTGGTGACCCTCGACCGGGCGAGGCGCCGCTCGCCCCGCCTGGCCGTTAATTCTGCCACTCGCTCGTTCTCGCTCGTAGGATTTGTCTGGCGGAAGTGTACCAGGATAAAGCCCTGATTCACAAATTTCAGAGCCGGGAGAACGACTATAACAACCCTGAGGTGGGAATTGCGTCCGTACATGCAGGACACACGGTGCCTTGGCTTGGTGATAAATAGCCGGCTGTTCCCTATGTAATCCTGCTGTGATGGAACAGTAATGGGACCTCCTAAGGCCGCCGGAGGCATCGCTAGCCGAGTTTGCCCCGCACACCCGTTTGTGAATGATGCAAGGCTGCTTTTGTTGACCGTTGCAGGTCTGTGCATCAGAGTTCAAAGAGTTTGTTGCCGTCCTGAGGCAGAAATTCAGTTCACCTTCAGACTTCCACAACTTCACCATCCCCGATACCAAGGCTGAGCTCTTTAGGAGGTAACACGGAGGATTAAAACGTACATGATCGTAGTTGGTGTGGTGAGCTGAGCTGTGCACCAGAAAGGATGGCTTGCTGCCTTGCAGGTTCAAGGTGTACGCGATCGGAGACGACCTGAAGGAGAACAGGACGGACGCCCTGACGAGGTAGCGCGGCCCGGCACGTGACTGTGACCATGTGACCTGTTAGCTGGAGCCCTGCGCTTACCTCCCTGGTGCTGTGATTTGCAGCCTTGAGGACATCCACTCCCTGGTTCTCAACAACCTGATCCAGAGCACGCTGGTGCTCTCCAACTTGCAGATGAAGTCCAGTCTCTCCTTCCAGGTGAGAGTGGAGATTCCGGCGAGGTGGATCCCGGTCCTTAACCGCGGCCGTCATTCGGCCATCAGAAGGGCCTGTGAGTGTGTCTGAGATGCATGGTGCTATTGGACCGGCAGTGCTCCCCAGCCGTGATATTCACATGCTCTCGCTTCCTTCATGACTCACAGCCTTTCCCCACCCCCCCATTCTCTGCTCCCAGACGTTCCGTATCTACAGGAGGTACAGGGACGACATCCTCTACAAGGCCTTCCTGAGGTGTCAGAAGCGGGGCCTCGTCAATCGCCGTCGCGTCAACCAGCTCTCAGGCCCCAAGAAGAGGCGTGCCCTTCCTTTCTTGCCCATGTCCTACCAGCTCTCTCAGACCTACTACAGGTGACCGTTACCGCCGCACCCCGGGGGCTGCTTTGGCGGCCCGTGTGTGGCCCTCAGATGGTGTGTAGACCCGCGGAGCTACTGGAGCATGCGTGTTTTGGTTCCCGTTTCCCCTGGTCATGAGACTGTCACATGCCCCCTAAATCTGGCACTGCTGCCCTTCCCAGGTGCTTCTCCTGGCGCTTCCCCAACACCATCTGCATGGAAGTCAATCAGTTCCTGGAGACCCTAGAGAGCGCGGGCAGGGAGGACCGGCTCACCACCATCCGTTTCCAGGACCAGGACGGGGGCGACCCACAGCTTGACACCAGCATGGTGCTCTTCTCTCTGGACTCACCCGGTGGCTTCTGTGTGGCCTGCCTGAGTCTGATGATGCTAGGCTGGCTGTCTGTGGAGGTGACCATCCCTGAGCACATCGTGGTGGTGGACAGCACCATGGTGGATAACGAAGTGGTGAAAAGGTAGCCCTACTTTACATCCATCCATCTGTCCACCCACTAGTCATGTTGTGACAGAATATGAATCTGGAAGCTGATTTATACCGAATTAAGTACCATTTTATAGTCCCTTGAATGTCACACATTAATGAGTGTCACGACACCTCCAGCATTGCGAAGGAGGTGGCCGAGGACGAGGTTGATGACGACGAGGCCGAGGAAGGCGAGGGCAGGAGGAAGATCGAGGTGAATGCGAGACAGGCCTCGCACACAAACTACCTGCTGATGCGTGGCTACTGCATGCCGGGGATCGTCAGCCTGCGCAACCTCAACACCAACGATAACATCGTGGTCAACTCCTGCACCATGAGGGTGAAGCTGCGCCACACCCCCTCGCCCTGGCTCTTCACCAATCGCCGTGAGTCCTGCCCAGCCAACTGAGCTCTGGCACCCCCTGCGGGCATCTTCTGGTCTCTCCTCTCATCCCCCATCCGCATCTTCCAGGTGGTGACTTGCTGGATGAGGAGTCCCAGGCAGAGCCCTGCCTGCCCCGGAACTTCACCCGTCTCCTACGGCCCTGCCGGGACTCTAGCCGGCTGGAACGCTTCACTGACTGGTGCATCCACCAGTGCGGCTACAGCAGCGAGGACCTGCAGGCCATCCTGGACGTGAGCAGCACCATCGAGGCCTCTCAGGCCTTCGGCTGTGAGAGGCTCGAGCTCGCCCGTATGTTTCCCGACCTGGCAGAGGTGCAGGGAGACAGGACCCGGACCTTCCTGCAGTACCTGGAGGTAGGCATCTGTCCAGGGAGACCTATAAGCACACCCGAGGCTTTACCCTTGGTAAGGGACGGCTTTTAGCCAGGAACATGTCTTTGCTCAGGACCTGATTGACCTGGAGGAGGTGGTGGAGGTCGGGGGAAACTCCGCGCGGCTGGTGGCCGTGAAGTATGCCGACCCCTGGCTGGTCCACATCGCTGAGGGACTGGGGCCCACAGGCAAGGAAGTCCCGTCACCACAGGATGCCCACAAGAGGCAAACCCTGGACCCGCCGGAGGATGAGCCCAGCGTGAAGAGGCCGGCTCTGGAGAGGGAAGCCGAAGATGTAGCGGGAACGCCGGCCTCGGATGGAGCGCCTGACGATGGGGTCAGCCCTGCTGGAGAGGGGACAAACGAGGAAGCCCCACCCTCTGCCCCTGAGGACACTGGAGACTCCATGCAGGCAGTGAAGGAGGGCAAAGGAACAGACCAAAAGGAACAGGGGGGAGCCGCATTCGGTGGTGATTCTCCACCGACCCTGTCACCTACAGGAGATCCACCTTCTGTAGACATCTGCTCTACTATGGATGGAGATGATGGGTGAGCATTAACTTGGGTGTGAACGTCTCTGGTATCTGGAGTGTCATTTAAATAAACCCTAGTTAATTACACATGAGATATCCAGCCTTCTCTACGTACATTGGTGGTACATCCCCATTTTACTTATGGTGAGTGATACAAGTGCTTATGAGAGTTTTACTTACACAAAAATGTTCTGAGGGCAGAATGAAGAATTATTGGTTCAGAGAGAGAGCCAATCACATCTCACAATCATGTTTTGGGCCCGCCTCCTCTTCAGTTTAATTGGTTATCTCTCAGAACCAATAATTTTTCATCCTGCTCTCAGAACATTTTTTTTTTGTGTAAATAAAACTCCCACAAGTGGTGCAGGTTGGATACTGGACTCTGTTTATGCGGACATGGTGACATCTCTTCCAGCGGGGCTGGTGATTCGGGTTTGAGCACACTGGACAGGGTGAGCTTCATCAGCCGGCCATGGCGCATCGTCGATGGCAGCCTCAACAAGTCTGTCTGCAAGGGCATGCTGGAGGCGCTGCTCTTCCACATCATGACCAAGCCCGGCATCACCGAGCCCGGCCTCCTAGAGCACTACCAAGATGTCCTGCAGCCAGTGGTCGTCCTGGAGCTTCTACAGGTACTCTCCTGGCATACGGACACCCTGAGGGATCTGCATGACCCGCCAGGGAGGTTATATTCAGTGAAAACCAAGACTAAAACTAAAAGAACATTATCATAATCCGAAATATAATAAAGAAATAAAAACAAAAACTATAAATATTGCTTCTGAAACTAACTGAAATTAAAAAGATAAAAATGTAAACAACAGTCAAATACTTTGTTACAGTTTTTAAAATACTTCTTAGCTTAAGTAATTGTTTCCTTTCATGAAAATCATTTGCTAAAACAATCCAGTATATTACCTTTTGATGACCATTAACAAAATGTTTCACCCATTTTGTGGATATTTATACAGAATGTGCAAGATTCCCTTTTAAGATTAGACCCATAAAATATCTCTAGAACTTTCTGTCCCTAGAGATAAAATTACTCAAACTGAACCATATATATACAAAAATATATCTTTAAAATTAATAAAACTACACTGAAAACTAAAATTAAATTAAATTAAATTAAAAATTAAAAAATGAAGTAGGTAGTGTGACCTTTCACAGCCGTCTTTAAATGGGGATGTTTTTTCATCACTCTCGTTGAAGTCTCCCCAAAATCTCGTCCCTTTTCCCCATCAGGCTCTAGAGGAGCTCGGCTGTGTGTGGAAGAGGTACATCGCCAGGCAGACCAAGGCCTCGCTCTTCTCGCCAGCCCGCGTACCGGAGGTCAAGGAGTCAATAAAGCTGCGAGAGAACGCCACCCCCTTCTACGAGCCCACGCTGGACTGCTGTCTCCGGCTGGGAAAGCTGTTCCCCGATGAGGCCAACTGGAACCGATGGGTCCAGTTCACGCACACCTGAGATGTCATAACCCAGCGGGGACATTTCCGGGCTGAGGAGGGCGCTCTGCCTGTCCTTACGCTCCAGTTTTATTTATTTTTAAGTTCAGCTTTGTTCTTTGAAAGCTAATAAATGCTATTTATAGTTTCAGTCTCTGTCCTGGTCATTCATGTGGATGTTGTATCGACAGGTAGGTGTACTTTATTTAGTATTGGGAATAAATTCTGGAGTCTCCATTTGCAATAGTTTATTTTTGTAATAAACATCTTTGTACATGTACAATTATAAATTTAATAAATATCACTGTCCCCATAAAACTGCCTCATCTCAATTTTAATATTCAGTCTTACAAATTAAGCATCCTGGTAGCCAAAATTATGCTGTTTCCCATTACATGGTACTTTTAGCTCCTCTAAAACTCTGCTGTAATTAAATAAAAAAAATGGACATACAGCCACCCAAGTCAGACAGTTGCCACAATCACAATTTTCCAAATGACCTTGGAATGATCGCAAAAATATTCATGATAGCTAAACTGAAAATATTAAAAACTGAGAAGTCCTTTAAAAATTCAAGACTTGAGCTTAATGTGCTTAATCTGCTGTCACATTTCACCCCGTTAAACCTTCATTCACACGTTTCTCCCAGTTTAAGGCAGTAAATAAAACCCCTCACCTAGGTCAAAGGTCACAGATTTCCATTAGTGCTCTGACTGTGCTTTGTCAATATTGCTTGTACAAAAAGCCCTTTGTTGGTCGAATTAATTATTCAAATGCTCTCAATTACAATACATTACATTTCCCAGAACGCCACTGCATAAACAACTATGGCTTTAAATTTCATAAACATTAATGAAAACACGCAATTGGCGCGCGCTGCCTAGCAACTGCATCCGCTACGACTCCTTTCAAATTGTCCGCGTTGCCTTGCTTGCATCAGCTCTGCGGATATTCCTGGAGGTAGTTTAATGAGCATGTCAGAATGGTATGCATCTGGGTCCCAAAGCGGTTTACACGGAGCAGGTGTGGTCCTGCACAACCCACAGGCTGATCCTCTACAGTAATCGCCTGCTGTGGATGATTTACAGGTCGGGCCGCTCTGCAGAGTGAGCCTTACATTTGCCTCCTAAATCCAGGTGACATCCCTGTGTATTGAAACGATGCCCTGCTCAGGCCTGATACAGTGGCTGCCGTCAGTATGACGGATTTGCAAAGAAGGTCTCAGGACAACAACGTTAAACATGTACTGATGGTCAGTGAGAGTTCTGGGGCAATTGGCTAGTGAGTGTTTCATATATATTCAGAAAATCAATGCTGTTAATAGCCGTGAGATGATATATTTTAACAAAACTGTAAATGACAATTGCAGAATTAACATCTGGCTTTTTTGTGCTGACCCTGTCATTTTCAGCTCAAGGTATAACAGCTTAATGTGTTTAGCACACCCGTTAGATCTAGAAACTATTTTGTTGTTGTTTTCGAAGCATGGTTTTCTTCCACAAGACTATTTTTTCCAGTGTCCGGGCCTAAACGTGCAAACAGGAACAAAACTTCATTACAACTCAATGGAACATGACAAACCTGTTTTAAGTACAGACTTCCGAGAATCATGAAAGTGGATTATCAGCCATTGTTGCTGGAGACGGCTTGGGAACTGGGCACCCGGGCAAATCCCAGGTTAAGAAACAACCTCCTCGCGTTCTCAGTGACATGAATCAAGTGGCAGACCTCTGTCATGTAAGACAGCTAAACTGCAGTAATTCACTACTGCAGGGTAAAATCGGATTATATTCAGGACGTCAGAGTCTCCTGTTTCTTGGGTGGACAGAAAGTGACATAGATCTTCAGATCTTCAGTTACAAAAAAAAACATACTACAAACTTCAGGTACCTGGACTAGTTCATAAAAGTTTCCCACTGCTTGTTCTTGCAATTGTTTTAGCCCTTGGAGTGTGTAGGTGTGTCTATTTGATGTGTATGTCGATATATGTGTTGGGGTGCTGCATAAGTTTGTGTGTGGTGGTGTGTCTATGGCTCACAACAAAGCTGACCCTGACCCTGGGGTCCAGAGGACTATCTGGAGATGAGGGAGCTGCTCTGGGATTGGCTGGAAGAGGTTGTACCCCCGCTGAGTTGTGAAAAGCCACTGTGACACGACTCCAGGCTGGTCATGGACCCCCTGCAGAGAAGGGAAACCCTCAGTTAAAGACATGCAAGGCTTCCACCTGGGGTCAGAGATCCCGAGATACCGTAAACTCTCTAAAACACGCTCACTTTGTCAGTGATATGAACAGGGGCAGATTAACTTCTCTGGAGACTTTAGGCTGATATGAAGAATCACACATTCCATTTTCTCCTTGTTTTGCTGAGCGGGGGCCCTGATTTTTCCAGGGCCCTAGGGTATAGCCTAGGATACCCTATGTATTAATCTGTCCCTAAATATAGAATTGTTATGTTAGTATAATGTGACAGTATGATCAGTGTGCTAAACAGAAATGCTGGACCTGATGTTTAACAATTTCACTTGAGTGGGTATTCATTTTAATTTGATGTGAAAAATTGGATTTTCGACCAATCAGGGCTCAGATAGTAAGAGCTTAGGAATGACATCATCACATCAGAACATCCATTTTCTAGAAAAATACATACTTGCAGCAATGATGTTTTCAGTATTCATATTGTTTCAGTGCTATCTCTATGCAAAATGTCACACGATGCTAATGGGAAAATGGATAGACTTGAGCCATGAAAAATGTATAGTGAGTGCATGATGAAAATGTACTGTCAGTGCTCTCCAGGATGAGCTGACTCTATGCTTAGTCTATGACAAATGATGGCACACTTCTGATGAGCAAGCAACTTGACACTGGGCCATATTGTCTTACGGCAGGCGGGGGCGGGGCTGTAGTTTTACACAAAACAATGCGCTTAATACAAGGCCCTAGTTCCCACCTGAAGTCTTCGGAGGCCAGCACCTCGGTGTAGTACATGACCTTGCACTTGTGGGACGAGCCTTGCAGGGAGGCCAGCATGTCGTCCACGCGAGGCAGTGCGTTGCTGGAGCAGGAGGCGGGACCTGTGACCTTCCACTGGAGGATGTAGAGGCCTGGCCAGCGGGTGACATGGGAGCCCTGCGGCGTGCAAGACAAACACAAACTGGTGAGGGACCTCCCATGTGCAGGACCCAGACTGGCTCTTGCTCAGAACAGTTTGTGCTGTATTTATAATGCCAGTCGTGTAAAAACAAGCTCAAAGCTGAAATATACACTCAGTTACCACTTCATTAGGTACATCTACATAGTACCAGGTAGGACCAACTTTTGCCTCAGGACAAACTTAAAGGTTTGACAAGTTGTGTATTCAGAAAAACCTACCTGCACACTACTGAGCACTTGTAGCCTTCCTAGTATCTTTAATGGGTCTGGCCATTCTCCTCTGACCTCTCTCATTAACCATTAAAGTGCCCTTTCACACATCTGGCACACAACTAGAGACTCTCTGTGTCAGACACATTCACACTTACTACAAATACTCCGGTTGGCTTAGAGGACAGGTGACATGTGGGTAGAGCATGCAGGAGGCAGGACATGACACAAAAAGTACACTGCGGAAATCGCAGTGTTGTTTACAACACATTGTAGATGTAGCTGTTCTCCTGTGTACGCTGTGGTCATGAACCCGGTTTGTCATCTGATTATATACAACTATGCAAGTCTCTTCCTGTTTCTTGAATCTGTTGGACGATTTTGGCATAGGCCCTTCCCGACAGAATTTTTGTATTCTCCCGTTTTCGCACCTGATTTATAACAGAAACGTCATCAACCCACCCACTCACTCGCAATGAATTCCTCAGAATTCTCCCTGCTCCATTCACACACGGGGAAATAACAGACTAAAGGTAAAGTACTGGATGTTTTTTGTCTATCACATCAGTATAAACTCTAGACACTATAGCGTGTGACAATCAAAGGAGGGAGGCTGTTTCTGAGATGCTGGAGTCTGGCACCAACAATCACGCCTTGTTGCTCAGATCACATGTCTTAGCCAATCCAATGTTCAGCCAAGCAGTACGTGAACCTCCTATAAGTGTTCAGTTGCAGCAACATAAAAACTTGAGAAAAACTACCCAGATAGACAGCTACCACACAGCTGCCCAAAGTCTGAGCTGAATGACATGCTTTGCATGGCAGAATGAACTTCTCCTAACCTTCAAGATAAGATTCCAGCTGGGATTTCCAGATTACACTATATTTCTCCGGCTTCCTACACGCATGTAAAGAAAGGGACTAAAGGCGAACCTGGATGCTCTCGCCATCTCGACATATGAGAGGAGACTCCACCATGCTGTAGTCCACGCCCAGGATCCAGCTCTTCTCAATCAGCTGGACGTTGTCCACACCAGGGGTGGGGATCAGCGGGTCCTTCTTGACAGTCTGTGGAGACCTTTTGGAGTGGAAGATGTTGAAGACCAGATCCCCTTTCAGGATGTCAAAGTCCCAGGTGATGACTGAAGAGCCTTCCAGGATCTCAATGACAATCTTCAAAAAACAT
>JAODKK010000093.1:22242983-22272373 GCA_026774405.1 Petrocephalus microphthalmus | reverse complement strand
CAAGCATGACAGTCATAGCAAGTATCTCTTTTCGTGATCTATCTCTCCCCCGCAACCGCAACCCCCGCTCAGAATAAGCGGCTGGAAGACCGTCAGATGCATCGATTAATTTAACCACTGAAGATGAAATCATACACCCATTTCCCAGCCGGTAAGCTATGCCACCCATAGTCACACACTAATCAACACCTTTGGATTGTGGGAGGAAGCCAGACAGCCTGCTGGAAACCAGCACAGAAACCGGGCCGCCACACAAACTGCCCAAACGTGGATAAGCTGTCCAGAGACCACACCCCAGACATCTAATCATAAAGTCAACCGTTTCAGTAAGTTACACAATTACAGACACAACACTAAGACTTTCTGACACTAACAAGATCTATGATTAGAAATTCTATACAGTGTTCAGAGAGGGGAAAATGAGAATGGGAATATCTATGTATGAACATGATTACCTCGTGAGGTGCTCCTTTAAAGACATGAGCTGACTGATATATAGTCTCAGTCCACAGTTTAATGTGGTCTGAGTTTTCAAGGTCCTCCTCTGTCTGGTATAGAGATTTCGGTACCAGACCTCCTTCTGGGACAGTGCACTGAAAAAGATGTACCTTTCAGCAACGGGAGTGTCTTTTTCTGCCAGATATCACAACAAAACCTATTTAAAGGGTTAAAAACAAACTTAAAAGTGTCTGAATAAAATAAAGGTTATGAGCATTCTAATTTATATTTTTAAACATACTACATATATATATATATATATATATATATATATATATATGTGTATTTTTTTTTTGTATTAGAACGCCATTTGAAACATAAAAATCCATTCTATTAAAAAAACATCACAGCGAGAAGGAGCTTTACCATACAATCTCCCCCCAGGAAGTCAGGGATGGCCTCTTTATCGATGTAATCGACCAGCCCGCCCACTCCTTGGTAATTGTTCCCACTGTAGACGAGGAATTTCTGCCGCGTGTTGTCATTAATGAATGGACTGACCTGGAAGTCCAAAGGGCATTGCTAGTAATCCGTTTCCAATATCTGCATGCCATTTCATTTTGCTAAAAAGTGTGTATCATGTGATTAAAACATTTCTGAAAATGAAAAAAAAAATCCTGCCTTATTTCAATACTCTATATCGTAAACCGGCCCAAGAGGTAAACAACACTTTGAAACACCGATGGAAAATGTTTCAAATTCCACCCGATCTCAGCATTTAAAGGCGGCAGTCACATTGGAGCTACGTTTCCACACTCACTAGGGTCCAGAGCACGGGGAAGACGCGGGGAGCTCGCACGATGAGGAGCCGGCCCAGCGTCTCCGGGTAGTTGGCCTCCACCACCTCGATGATACGGAGGAGAGCTTTCACCCCAGGCCTCCACAGATGCCGCATATTCAGACCCTCTAGGTCTACCAGGCAAGTCCATGACCTGAGCAGAAGAGACACATGGTCTCACGTTTATGGTCACACCCACAGCCACACAGTGTGGCCTCAGTATTTTTGCAGCGATGGATTAAACCCAACAACCTATCCAATGAGCCTCAGATAACGTAGGGCAGGTGTGATGCCAGGTTATCACAGGGCACATACAGCAGGGCACAGGCAAAGTTTACAGTTGAAGCTTTTATCATCTGAAGGTAAACATTTTTCTAGTTAATATGGCATACTAACGTGATAGGTCTTCCAAATATCTTGGTGTTTTCTTCACATCTTTTCTGTCCTTCCTCATTGATTGACAAAACCTAAAGTGAAAACATAAAACAACTTTTTTTTTTATTTTCCTACAGTTTTTGTTACCACCTAGAATCAAGGCACTCAAGAGAACTGTGTAAACCACAGGGGCATGTACAGGGGTGTGGCCGCACAGGCACTGAGCCAGCTGAAAGCTGATTGGCCCCCAGAGTACCCTCTCCCCTGTCACTCACAGATTCAAAACATTTCATTGGCTAATAATAAGGTTGGGCCATCTGTATTCATTATGGCTCTTCTTATGCCCTCCACCTTAAAAATATCCTAGAATCGCCCTTGGTGGGTGAGTAACCGCAATCGCACGCTCTGCAGGGGGACAGTTCGGAGGCACCCACATGTCTGAGCAGAGCCTCCTCCCCCAGGGCCTTCACCAGCCCCTTGGTGTCCATCTGGCCCAGGCGCAGGATGTAAAGCGGCCGCCCGTCGCTGTCGTGGAAGTGCCAGCCGCCGGCATAGCACTCCTGCAGGAAGCCCGGTGGCCTCCACGTCTCCAGGATGTAGTCCACCTGGTACTGCTTCCTCCAGGCCAGCGACTGGCACAGCATCTCGCGCGCCTTGTCCATGTTGAAGTCGCGGGCACGCAGGAAACGCAGGATGTGCTCATCTTTAGGGATCTGCGGACGGGGGCCGGGGACAGGGGGGCAGAGTGCGGCCCTGGCCACGTCAGTGTCTGGGGATCCACTGACGGACACCACGGCCACTGGCACATATTAACAGACACTTGTGAACAAAAAAAAATGCACTTTATGAATATGAATTATGTTCCATTCATGTTGCAAACAACGTTTTGTTTTCAACATGTTGCTCGGATTGCTGACGAATGCGTCAGATCATGCAGGTCAAAGATTACAGGGAAACAAAATATCGTGAGAAGGAAGGCAAAACTCCTTCAGGATGGTTCGGAAAAAGGCGTCCCCGTTCTGTTTCTCCATGCATCTGTTCATTGAAAGGCATTCTGGGCAAAACCAGGCAGCCAAACTCAACAGCATGTCCATCGGCCAGACGCGATTGCCAACTGAAATTTGTCGTATAAAGAGGCTGTGGTGTGTGTTACTTTGCTCAAAAGTCAAATAACAGCTGAACATTTCTTTATAAAGAAAGTGACAGAGGTAACTTCCCAAACTACAAAACAAAGGGATCATGAATGAATTTAAAAGTGAAGCATTTCTGGAAATATCCATGTAATAGCAATAGCCAGTTTGTCACAGAAACTACAATAAGTGCGACTTTAAATACCAGGAGTTTCTTTATGAATGATGAATGATATGTTTGCTGAGCCTTTATTCACTGCTATTGTTATAAAGATTTGACTTTTTGGATTTAGATTGATTTAGAAGCAAAAATGTTCACACTGGCCATTGCTATAGCGTAAACACATAAATATCCCGGGAAGTTTCTGTGAAAATAGAATCTGTAAGGAGGTACTTTCATCTCAGAAGCAAAATCAGTCATCTACATTTGCATCTGATCACTCCTCCTCTCAGAAATGAATTGCCACTTGTAGAAACTCACAGGAAATGGCCCCTCGGTAATAAAATAAAATACCCAGAATATTCTCCACCTCTCATCCAATAACTGAGAATTTACATGTGGCATTATTTTGACAAGATGGCCTCATACATCAACCCACTCCTGGGAAAATGACCAACTATTTTCTTTTTCGGTTGAATGCCGAACCAGAGACAGATCGAGCTAATTTTCCATTCCATGATGGAATTTCTAGCAGGTTTCTCCTGTCGCTGAGCTTTTGACCACTAGGGGTTCCTCCTCAGATCTATAGAAGATATCCACACGTGTCACACAGCATGCAGCAATGTTTACCTTCTCTGCCTTCCATTCACCAGCTTCTGACTACAGAGAAAAGAAATCATTAAGGCCTTCGTAGTAGCACAGCTCCTGCAGGCCACAGATGTCAGTAAGTGACCCACTTACTCACAAGCTCAGGAGGTTAAAGGTCTACGCTTAGGCTAACTCTCTGCAGGACATTACACAGCCGGATTATACATTATCCTGCATGGAGTCATTCATTAAACAGAACAAAGGTGAGGGCGATTTTAATTCAGCCCAAATGCTTCAAATGAAAAACAAGTGTAACGTCTAAATGGGCGATGTACAGTAATGAGGAAAGCCAATACAGTCTTCGCATATATGTCATGCATATAGAGTCCTCGTTCATTCTCATCGGGGTACTCTTTCAAATGGCACGACAATGAGGTCAGGAGGGACGGACAGTTTAGCGATATAACTGAACATAAAGTGCGATGTGTAAATTGGCACAGGACTGACGTTTAGGACCGGCTTACCTTTCCTTTGTGTGTCTCCTGGAGCCATTGCCGCAGGCGAATCAGACAGCTTTCCTGCATGGGCGTTAACTGGCCCAGGTAGCGCTCGATGTACTCGGCGTCCAGCTTGTCGGCTGAAGGGGACGAAAACACAGCTAACTAGTTCCCACGGAAACCAGCCCCCTGAGTCTTAGAAGGAAGACATCATTCAGTCATGAATAAACTGTTCACAGGTAACACATGGCATTTCATTAGTGCGTAGGACCCTCGGCAGTCCAGGAAAGTGCCTGCTATGTGTGTGTGTGTGTGTGTGTTGTTTTCATTTCACTATCTGTTCTTATCGGCTTGTAATGGCCTTTGAACGCCTGACTCAGCGTGACGCCTCTGTGTTTCTCCCTTGAGCGCCAGTATGTTTGGGCAAGTAGGGGGCGCTATGTGGAATGAGGCTCATATACACTACATACATAATTTTAAAACCCATATACATAAATAATTGACGTATAATTTTAAAGTGCTCTTTATCAAGTACTTTGCAAAAAATGCATGAAATTTAACGGAAGGGTATGAAAAAAGGGTACTGTGCACTATTATAAAATATATCATACGCATAAATCATCTCCATCTCCATTCACCTTTAATGACATATAAAACCACAGTCGGTAGCCTTCCGCTGCAACATTTGATAAAATCCCTCAAACAAATTACATTATGCATTTTATGTTGTTCTTTTTAGTTGTGGGAAACAAAACTCACTGATTGTTGGTCAAAGCGCACATATTTCTAATACCAGGCTGGCTTTTTAACTGGACCCAAGTCTCCAGGCAAAACAAACAACATTTTTCCATTTTTTTGAGAGTTCACTGATGTTACAATTCAATATTCCATTTCGTATTCTGCATAAATGAAAATTCAAACTTAGCAGGTGGATAAATAAAAATCTGCTTGTTGACTATAGACAGGAAGGCCTGACTCGCTTTTACTTTCCAAGGCTTCTATTGTTACTTTGTGTATTGTTGCCTTTTTTTTCTTCTTTTAATCTCAGCAAGCTTAAAATAAACGTCCTAGAAAAAGTGCAGCCTCAGCAGCTGCCTGGGCTCCTTTTGGCTGATAAGTGACAGCACAGAGGAAGGTGGGGTGTCTGGCAGCAGTGTGAAAAACAATACCCCAGCTTCTCATGCCTTTCATCTTATATATTAAATAGACAGAGTATGTGCCATGCAGCTTCACACCTCTAGCGCCGTAGGATCGATTGCTGCTCCCTGCGCTGTATCTGTTTGTAGTCTACATGTTTTCCCGGTGGCTATGTGGGTTTTCTGTGCCCTGGGATGGATCGGCGTCATGCTTGACTCCAGCCCCGGCTCTGTGAGTGCGGGGTATTATGTGCTATGTCCTCCCCTAGATCTTTCATGAACTTCACCATGAAACAGCTTAGGTGGGCTTCGTGTCTGTAGATTGCTGGAATGGTGTACTTGTGTGCGAGTGTGTGGCCCGTGATGGACGAGCATCCCACTGAGGATGACCCCTGTGCTTCCGGGTCCGGGCTCCATGTTTGCCATGGCCCTGTACCGGATAAGGGACTACGGAAAACACTCAGCGGGGGTGGTTAGCAGGTAAGGTCAGGTGACACGCTGTGAATCCTCACCCCACTCCCTCTCACCGGTATTATTAAATATATCTCCTCTCCTCTCACCCATATAATCCCTCTTCCTTCCTCCCGTCCCGTGTCAGAAGGTTCTGTTCCCTCTCCTGCTCCAAGTATGTCTAACATGCTATAAAATGATGTGCTCATCCATTCAGTCTATTAATGTCAGCTCTACTCACCATCTGGAGTGGACGGGTCGGTGGCACTGCTGGCTTCTTTCCCGCTGCTGTGTGCCAGCGAGTCGAGGGCCAGTCTGGAGACAGGTGCAGGGTGGAGAGGGAGATCGCGGGGCGGGGCGGCCGGCTTGGCCGAGACCTTCTGCTCGGGTGGGACCCATCGAGGAATCTCAGTGATGCCCCCAGCTATGAGCTCATTCAGATAGTACTCAATCACCTCTTTGCCCTAGTGGTGAAAAGCAGCAAGCCTCTGGTGAGTAGACGGCCCTTACGGAGGAGCCAAAATCGAATAACTTTATTTGTCAGGTAGGTGAAACGCCTCTGTGCAAGCACCAGTAAATACGCAACACAGCAACGATAAATAGTGTGCAACTCCGGAAATGGACACAATACTGTGCAAAAGTCTCAGCTAGTCAAAGAAATGTTTAAAGCTATTTATCTGGGTAGTGTATGTACATTTCCACAGGAAAACAAAACACACACAATTTAAAAAACAAGAATTCCCCCTGTTCTCCAAAACTTTGCTTATATCTTGTTAGCTGGCTAGTCGAACGCCGCTTCAGGCCTGCGGTTTTCCAGACGATCCGCCCCAGGGAATGATTTAATGCGTGCGCATCCTGCCGCCCTGCCACTGTCTCGCCGCATGGTTACCGCCGTCACCTGCTTACCGCCGGGGTCTCTGGGGCAATTCACCTGAGACGACCCGCTCAGCTGAACTGAGGTCCACCAGGGAGCATGAACCCTTCAAAGCCCTCATTAATCCTCTCATTAATCAAGGCTGGCGCAGAAAACCCTTCCTTTCTTACCTGCCTCTGCCGTCATAACATATTTTTATGCCATTTGCTTTCTCCAGGGCCACATAACGACGGGCTAACGATGTCATTACTCTGCTTCATTATCGCCATGTGAGAAAATGACTTTTTCAAACTCATGTCCCAAAGTGCACAGCCTCCGTGATGCTGCAGCGAGGGCTTAGGATTTACCCCTGGCATTTCTGCATGAATTGATATTTACATTTATTTGTTTTAATCAAAAAAGTGATTGAGAAGCGAGGCGGATAAAAGATCGTAATCATACCGCTTCCAGTGAGTGTGCAGTGAGTGAGCAGTGACTAGTGCGAGTTTCTATCGGGGCAAAAGCAGAACAAAACAGTACAAAAGCAGAGCTGGCAGCTTTGGTTAGCTGGCTGGCGTGAGACCCAGCTCAGCCAGTTCACATACATGCACACGCATTTACATGCATGTAACAGTTTTATTATCTTGTAAATAGGCTGTAGGGTTTGAAAACTGCCCCGACACTTTTTGTTGTAGGTAGGTTTAGGTTTACAGTGGAATAATATAGCACGATTTCTTGTGTAAGCGTGAGAGTCCCCTTCAGACAGATGCAATCCTGGCATCAGTTGGCAACTGATAAAACACTGCCAGACCTCATGTTTGAAATGCAATACGCTGCTCACTCATGTTTTATGTACAGCTTTTGGAAATGGTAAGAGACTACCTCTCTGATGTGTGCGAGACGGAACACATACAATCAACCGAATTAGCTACGCCGAGACCTGTGTAGAATGAGCTCAGCTGCTCAGTGTGCCTTATTATGAATGATCTCTTGTGGATAATTGCATAAAAATTTGGATCATTATGGTAGGTTAGTGGATGTTTGGGAACTAAGCCTGGGATGTAAAATAGAAGTAAAAATGAAATGGGAAAAAAAGGCATAAAAGTATCACTATGAGATACATCCCAGAACAGTGTCCTAACAGTTGCTATGACAGACAGCCCTCGCCACTGACTGTGCCTTTGACAGCCGGCCCGGGAATCCAGCCCAGTCGTCAGTGCTGCAGACAGACCTGGCTGTGTCAGAGCCCGGCGTGACGGGCATCCGGAGAATGCGTGTGGACTGTGCTTCATCTGCAGTCAGCAAGGGCCTGATCAAAGATGTGATCAGGCCCCCACCCACTGCCCCAGAACAGCCACGGCTTTGCTTCTGTCAGATGACTTTTCCAAACCGTTTTCCCACAAGTTAAATTTGGCCAGACTTTTAAAAACTTATTTGCTCATCCCTTGAATGGGGTTGAATGCATTCCGTTCGTGGACGTTCACATACCAACGCACCCCTCAAAGCACCGGCGGCCTTTATCGCAATGGCTGAAACGGGTATTTAGTGCATCCGTCATAGTGCCGCTTAGTCATTTAATGAAAGCTTTTCGGGCCGGGGTTAAGCACCTCCGCGCCGCGTCACGCTGTAATTACCCGCTTGATGTTGGCGGTGTACTGCTTCATCGCGATCTTCTCCACCGTGTTCTCGAAGCCGAAGAAGGACTTGATGTCCAAGGAGGCAGACTGCTCGAAGCACGTCCACTCCTCATTCTCAGGATGCACCTGCCAATGGAATGGGACAATGAAAGCACATGTGTACACGCGCTGAGAGAGGCACCCGCGGTGTGGATGCCATTCCGAAGTAGAGGAGGGATGCATCCTAAGCCCATTCAGCCCGGCGTTGTTACCTAACATGCCCACGCATTCTAACCTCACACATTAATATCGCCACGGCGACGGAACTTTCGGAAACTCCAGGCTGATTGGTCCTCTGAAACATGGGGCCTTGTTTCTGGTGGCCTTTCCCAAAGGGGTATAAAGACCCCTGTTGCATGTAGATTAATGTCAGGTAGTACCCAAGCTGAAGCCCAGGGGCCTTCACCAAAAAGGGGCCTCAACCAACCTTGCTTAGTAAAATTTACAACCCCGCCTCTTCCATTCAGCAACTTTGCCCATTATCACCAGCGGCGGAAACAGCCCAGGCCGTGTCGATGTGCCTCTCCATACCACACAGCAGTCGTGAGCGTGCGGTGTGTCAGTGCGTGTGAGGACTTTCTTCATCCCCCACACAAAGTAACACAAAAGAAAGGCCTGAGACCGCAATGCAACATGTAGCAAAATGTCTACCGCTGCCTAACTTCACGCGACACCAGATGGAACATTGCGGCGGATCGTCCGGATCACAGGCAGCAAAGCATTGCTTTTGCGAGGCACTTTGGGGGGGGTTCAAACAGTCCCTGGCTTTCTCAGAAGCGACGGACACTGTTACAAACACGCTGCCAAGTACACACAACCCGTATCTATTTGGAGCTCTGCACTCTTTCAAACAGGCAGTAAATTCAAGCCGTAACATTTTTAACGAGCCCGGGCCATCGGGGAACACAGAACGGGGCAGGGGCAACGTCTCATTATTCAGAGGCGAGCCATTCGCGTCCAGGAGGCTCTGCAGGGAAGACTATAACTTTAAGTTAACAGTCATAACAGAAATACAACAAAAAAAAAAACACGCCTTCGCCTCAGGCATTTGGCCACCACCTGTTCATGTCCATGGCTCTGCTTCCCGCTCACACAATTGTAGAGGCCTTACAATAGCAACATGGAGGAGCAGACACTTTGAGTTGTGATCCAAATACAGCCACCACAAAGAAGGGAAGAGCATTTCCATCGGCGAGGAGAGGGCGGCTAGTTAGCCGGAAAGATGTCTCCAGGAGACTCACGCTGTAGCTGCACTTCTCGAGGACCGTCACTCTGCTGGCGAAGGTCTCGTTCTGGGCCTCGATGACCAGCGTCCTGTCTTTCCAGTTGAGGGTGTTCTTCTGGATGAAGTAGACGTACTCAACGCCAGCGATCTGCCAAAGGAAGGGAAGTCAGAGAATCTCAGGAAGACGTGCCAGCCACCATTCAGCAGCGAGAGAGGCTGCACCAGTCTTCCGGATAAAGCCGCTGTGCTAATAATCTACATGTGTGTAAACAAAAAGCAAAAAACTTTCAAAAAAAGCGGTCCGCTAATGAGGTACAGTAACAGTGCCAGAACTGTCGCTACTAACGGAGCCTGATAAAATAAAGTCACATTAAAATTTAGCCGGAGCACGGCGATTGTTAAAGGTGATAGACATAATCCTAGATGAATGGAGCAGCCCAGTACAGTCTGTGCTCCGGGCTACGCATCATTGGTAATTAAGCTAAATGGAGGGAGAGGCTGGATCTATTATTAATACTCGCGATTCATATCTGACATGTCTGAACTGAGCCCAAAGCTTAAAACACCTGGGAAGGTGTCTCCCCCCCCCCCCCCCCATGACGGTAAGTGGTGTTTCTGTGCTGTCTTCTTTCATATTCAGTGACAGCCTGCAGACCCACCTTTCCATTCCCGCCCGCCTAACGTGTGGCGAGACCTGTACCGGTACCGAGAGGTCCGAAAACGAGGACCCAGCCCCAACGAGCGCTGTGGGGGGGCGTACCCCGCAACTGGCTGTCAAAGCAGTTTAATCTACATAGTCGGATCAAGTAGTACCCAAGGGGGTAATGACTGGAGGGGGGAATGACTGGAATGGTAGAGCGAGCTATGGCCGGCACCTCCGTCATCTGCGGCGCTGGTTTGCTGGCTGCTGGTGAAGTGATTGTGCTGTGAGAAACATGGGTTGCCGGAACTGGGATTTAATGTAACTGTGAGTTAAATAATTCAATTTGGTTATATGGCAGAGATCCTGAAAATATATATGTAATATAAGTGATTATGTTACTGACCACTCTCTCCTGAGCCCAGGGCTATAGGTCAGCACTGATACATGACCAGAATTCCGCTTGGTCGCAGAACACTGGGGGTTTGGGGGAGAGGGTTAATTTCTAAAAAATAGACTGCAAAAGTTTGGGAACCCCTACTTTAGACTGCCACATGGAGGAGGCAGTGTGTGGTTCTGTGTCTGTCATCAGAAGGTTGTTGGTTTGAATCCTGCCCTCGGCAGAGTGATGTCACTATTGGGTCCTCGAGCACAGGCGTGAATACCAATCACTCCAGGGACTGGCTGACCCTACTTTCTCAGCTGTACATCATGTTGAATAAAAGCATCAGCTAAATAAATGTAAAGTGTAGAGAGATGACGTGGTGTGAAATGAGACCATTGGAGCGGGAGCCCCGCCCTTTGCCTTTTTGAGCAGGCGACGTGGTGTGAAATGAGACCACTGGAGTGGAATGCGGGAGGCCCCGCCCCTTGCCTTTTTGAGCAGTCGCGGGGCGTCTACGTTGAGCTTGCAGCTGCGCTCGATGACGTGCAGGGAGCCGTCGTCGCTGGTGGCCTCACTGAGGACCTCGCTGCTGACGAACACCGGGATCAGGGGGCAGGTGGGGAAGCGCTTCTCGTACGCCTGCGAGGGGGGACAGGCACCGACAGTCAGCTCCCCTGAGGCACAGCGCCCCCCACAGGCCTGTGATGGAACAGCGCCCTCCCCACCCACTCACTTGGGCAGCTCTGCACCCCGCACCAAGCTGACTCTGCTCATCGTGTGACAATAGCCAATTTCACATGTAAGTGATATTCTACCTTGCAGTACAGATTTCCAAACGAACAGGAAATAACCGTACAGCCTGCGCCTTCATGCGGAGGGTATCCATCTGTTGGATGGCATCTGTACACAATTAAAAACTTCATTAAATTCGTTCAAGTATTAATCCATCCATTCATCCACTTATCCTGATCAGAAGGGTTGGGGCCGGAGTCAATCCCAGGATGCACAAACCTGGCATTCTCATTTTACTCTCTGCAGAATCTATTCAAATCCTACATAAGCTGCAGGTTTTGTTGACTTACAAACGATATACCCGGCACACATAACCACACATATCATTACCATGTCAATGTAAAGTTGCTTTTTTCAATTACACTACATTTCCATTGAAGATTTTTTCCCCCAGCTTTACATTATGCTGTTTCTGGTATTTCCCCTCCTGCACAGGATTTGAAGCGAGGTTAGCGAGGCGCCTGACCGGAACGGCCGCTCCTCTGGATGTCAGGTTCCGGCGAGGTGCACGGCCTCCCTTTAACACGGCCGGGTCTCAGGGTGAGCTGCGGCCTCTCGTCTCACACGCCCACCGCAAGCCTTCCGGTAAACAAAAGGCTCCTCCCATCAGGACCAGGGGGACGAACCTGGGAGCCGCAGAATCCCCAAGCTGGGATGCAAGGTGCCGACAAGCTCATTAAAGGCATGGGATGTCGTCCTTGGTGCCGGGACTGATGCAACAGCCTCGGAGGCGGTGAATGCCACGGGGGAGGGGGGGACGCCTCGGGACCCGTGACAGAGAGCAGGCCGTCCTCGGCCTGATTTACGCCTCGGCACAGCTGTAAATGCCGGGCAGGCCTGCCAGCGCCTAGGGCTGCTGCAGACGGATGGGGCAGAAAGCGCGCCGGCGGGTCTCCGGTGATTTACACACCGCTGGCTAAAGCCTCGCTCTCTGGTGACGTTAGACAGATTAACGTGCCGGGTCCTTCACCGGGCCAGGAACCTCACTGCCGCACGGAGTCTCTGAGCTAACGTCTGGCAGCAGGGATTTTACGGCACTTTTACGGTACCGCGCTTGAAGGGGGAATTACACGTCCTTACATAATACGGCACAGCAAATCTAAATCCTCCCGTGCTCCCTGACTTGAAGGATAGGAGCATCCCCTCGTAAAGCAGGCTCCGGCTCAGCCAGAGGCCGCCTGCCACCGCACCTCACCGGGCAAAGCCGCAGGCTACGCCACTAGTTTACGGTGCAGCCGCGCAGGCCGTGTCTGGATGGATGACGACAAGGAGTGATTCTAGGATTTTCAACCTTATTCAATGGTGATTGACAGGCGTGTGGGCCAATCAGCTTGCAGCTTCCACCCTGTAGCCCCTCCCCTATATTCTGTCCTTCCCTATAAAATGCACCGCGTCCCCTATTAAAATATAAACGCATGCCCCTTCACCAACGTGTGCCATCTCCAAGTGGTCAAAGTCGCAGGCCTATTAATAGTGTAAGATATAGTATATATATAGTATATCTGGCACCTCAGGACGTACCATCACCACCCCAGAGGGCAGGAAGCTGCAGGACCCTGTAGTAAAACAGAGAGATGACACGCAGAACAGCCATACGGCCCACGTGCATTTTTAATGGCGAAAGTCGATACGCGTGACACTACGGGCCGAGCGCTGCGGTACACAAAGGGCCCGCTTCGCATTGCCGGGCTCTGCAGACGGCTGATTACAAACAGCCGCCCTTCTGTTTGTGAAGCGGAGCAGGAATGATGCTGCGTGGCCTACAGGGGGCGCAATACGTGATGCAGTGTGCCTAAACGCCTAACCCCAGGGCAGGGGTGGGCAGAAAGGGCCGCCGTGTGTGCGGGTTTTCGCTGCAACTCCCTAATTAGATCACTAATTAGAGGACTGATTGGCAGAAAAGTCCTCACACCTGGGTTAGAACAGCTGACCTAAAGGTTATCCCAAAAACCTGCACACACACTGGCCCTTATGTGGAAAAGATTGGCCACCCCTGGCCTGGGGTATGGACGGGGGACTCGAGGCTGCCGATTTGGGCCATTCTGCTACTTCAGCTTGAAGGGGCAGATCAGCTGAGACAGCTGGACGATGGGCGTGGCTGCTTCACGGACACCCCCCGAAAGTTAACGTTGTTAATAAACCCCTGTTAATACCAAACACATGCCTCAGCAGGCTCAGTTATGGCACTGTGCCTGTGAACAGAAGGTCACCGGTTCGAATCCTGGGATCAGCAGAGCGATTTCCCTGCTGGGCCCCTGAGCAAGACCCATAACCCCCTTTACTCAAGAGACTGTCTGACCCTGCCTTGTCAAAGATAAATCATTGCTTACCTTTAAAGCATTTGGCAGACACCCTTAGCCAGAGCGACTTGCATAAGTGCTTGAAGACTTTTATGCTTAGCATAAAAACGTCTGCTGAATATGCAAATGTGAAATTGCACTGACAGACAGAAATGATATTTAAAAAGGAAGGCAAATGTAAGATGAATATCAGTCTGAGATTATACCACACCATTCCTCACATATAACGAATACTACAGGCAGCCAATAAGGGAGGCGACCGAGTCCGTTTACGGCAAAGTGTGCAGGTCAGCCTAAAGCACAACTATTCGACAACACATGAGCAAGGTGCTGCTGCCACATGTGACAGCTCCACACCGGGCCCCAAAACGCCTTCTGGGAATATTAATAGCAACTCTTCTCTTGTTTTAAACGTGTGCCATGCTCCGCATGGCTACCATGAAACGCCATTCCTCAGGGGCCCCCGTGCATCTTTTGATGAGGTGAAGATAAGTTAAAAAAAATATAAAGCTTGAAAAGCACCCGTTCAACATTCACACCCCCGACAAGCAAATGTACATCCGATATTGAGCAATGAAATATTCTGAATAAATAAACCATTATGTATAGTTTCAGGTCTCAATGGAATTACCAGCTGATGATTTCTGATTAGACGCACGCTTTACAGGCCTGTGAAACACCATTACGCTGATAGGGCCAGCCTATCTAAGACTCCTGAAGCCGCGGGCACCCAGAGAACTGCTTGGCGGGAAACCAGATACACGTGCGGGGAGTGTGGTTTTGAGGGAGGGGCCAACCGCTGCGACTGTTGGGCTTCCGCCGACCCGACACCTGAGATGCGGCCATGTTGGACCGCCAGTAGGTGGGAAGCACCCATCACTGCGCACATTCTTCCGGAAACCCTCCGAATTCAGGCCGCGGCAACGCGGCCGCTCAGCAAGGTCGTCGGGGACAGGCGCGGGTTGGGCGGAGAGGGAGAGAACTGAGAAAATGGGTCAGGCAAGCTCAGCCCCTCGATGCACAGCTTTACCAGGAGGATAATTTTAGAGCTCGTGTTTTACCAGCCCCCCCCCCGTTCCTCGTATTACTGAGCTGCAGCCCTTACAGGCAGCCTTATGGATTACACAACAGTACGGCCTCACAAGAGTGCTGTCTACCTAGGAGACATGTTTACAAATATCAACAAATAACCAATGTAGCTCCAGGCTATCATACCTGCACACAGCCAATAGTAAAATAAATAAAAAATAAAAACCACACATTAAGCATTCTTTTCACGCAGAAATAATGCCCGCACACAGACACTGAGTGAGAGCCCCTATCTGAAGCAGCATTTCCGACACACTCGTAGCAGCTGCAAAGCCAGTGAATAAGAACGGGGGAATATGAACTGCAATAATCTGACTTGATAAAGGAATATCAGCGGAGAAACTGAAAGCCTTGTCATTTAGTACCATAGAAGACTGAAGCAAATTGCCATGTAGTGCAGTCTCAGTTTAAGTGGATCTCTTCCTGACATACAACCCGCTCTTGGACGCATGACAATTAAACCCTGCTTTGTCAAACGATCTTCCAGGGCGCATTTGGCCGTCTTGGGTTTCCCGCAGCCATCTAGCGGACGGACGCTAGCAGGCACCTCAGTACTGCCACACGACAATACGCTACCCCTCCGTATTTCTGGGGAATCGAAAAGACACAGGACCTCCGTCACACTCGGTTGGTACAACAGGGGGCAGGAACAATACTGGGATATTTTTAGACTAAATCATCACTAATTATCTTTTGCAAACACAGTGATGCCTGGAATTAAAGACGAGGTTAAAAATTCACACCCTGGAGGGGTGCTTCTCTCCTCCCACTGTCCTCTATTTGTGCACCATGAGGTCTGACCCCAAGCAATCGTGGCTCTCTGCTACCGAGAACAATTGCCTTCACTCAGACTCGACGCCCTTGTCTCTCTGTGTATAGTGAGCTCACTGTACGGGCCCCGAGTGCCGTGCACGGGGGTGGCCAGCAGGGAGATGCTGAAAAGTGACATTTCTACTGTAAGACCACGGCAGAGTAAGATGCCAGGGTAAGATTCCGTGCATATCCTCCATACGCCCCAAGCCCACAAGGAGTCAGCGGTACCGGTCACCAGCCTTGTACATCCAGCGATCTACAATGCAGCGACCTGCTATGTGCTGTGGGCAGCAGGCGAGGCTGGTGGAATTTTCCACAGTACACCGCACAGATACTGTGGAGTGAGGTGCCAGAAGCATTACAAAGTATCTGTCTGACTGCGACTTAACCGGGCTAAGGGTGCCCGTCTAAATATGAAAATGACAAGCTGCCCATTTTTACTACAGGACATTAGACACGTTTTTTTTTTTTTTTGCCTAGACATTCTTTAAATGTCACATTTTGCCTATTCATGAACATTAAATGTGACTTGCAAAAGGCAAAGTGTCACCAGATAAAACGATTCCACCTTTAATAAACATTTTGCGTGGCATTGCTGTGTGTAACAAAGAGATTATTGTTATAGTGAAGGTGATTATTTGTTATTGTTGACACACCACAGCATGCAGCGGAATGTGTCCTCTTCATTTAACCCATGTGACCTTGTGACACAGGGGGGGCAGCTATGTGAGCGCCCGGGGAGGGGACTCAAACCGGCGAGCTTTCGATTACACGGTTGTGTCTTTAACATTATACATAGACTGTAGAATGATACTGACAGTCAGTGACAGATATATATAAAAGTCTGTACCTGTGAACATTACCCAACATCTCAGGCTTGACAGAACAAACTCACAGATATGCTTCGCCGGTTAGACTGCCTATATTAATTGCTTTAAGTAATACACATTAAGTTATTACTGGTTATATTTCAATTAGTAGTAACTGATGGCTATTTAGTAATGATGGTTTATCACTGAAGGTAGATTAAAGTAGTTCCCAGAAAGAGTAATGCCACAATCATTTAATTGAAATAATGTTGACATTAAACATATAGAATTATTAGAAAGTATTTAGTAAATTTTAAGTGTTTTCTTAGAAAAAAATAATGTATTCAGTGAATTCAGTGACTGCATGACGTTTGATATGAGTAAATGGGATTCATGCAGGGGTGTAATATAACGAGCTGTTCGTTAGAATCCACTGAAGGCGACCAGGGAAGCTCGCAGTGCCTGTATCGCTCTGCATGCAAATGCAAATGCGCGGCAGTGAAAGGCAAGCAAGTACCGAGGCGGCGCTGAAGCCATTTGTGGGCCAGCTGGGAGGCCTCTGGGCACTGGGGCAGAAGTGGCAGCCCGCTGGCACAAAGTGCCTTTTGTGTGCGTCCCTTCGGCACTAAATGACCCTCATAGACCGGTGCAGTATAAGCAACACTCCATTAAACGGGAGGCTTAGAATACATGGAGAACAACGGCCAGTCACTAGACTATTAATGTTATTATTGTTAAATCACCCATTTGTCCACATCCGCTCATCTAATCTGCTTGTCCATGGTCGTGATCTGGCAATTTTTATACAGCAAAGAAAAAAGATAATAATAGTAGGCCTATAATAATAATCATACATATCACACAGTGGAATGATCAGGAGACACTTACCGCCATCACCATTTCGAAGGAGTGCTTGTAGACTCTGACGGGAGATTGATACTTCTGAACCATTTTCACACTGGAGGAGCCAAGCAGAGACAAAATTAAGGAAGATGTCACTGACAGATGCTCCCCGTTTCCTCTCGGTGCACCGATACTGTCCTGCGGCTATGCCAACTGGAGGCTTCCTTCCAAAAACCACTGCGCCCGTCACTGCCAAGGTCTGCAGTTTGACCGCAGTGTTTAGCTAAGTAAATGGAGCAATATGAACACTGGGGCACTGAAATACAGGATACATTGCTCATTTGAATTGTGATGCCAATTTAAGGTTAAGTGTGTCTTTACTACGCTATAAGGAATCATGTTCAAACTGCCTCTTGTTTTAACCAGAAGCCCAATAACACTTTACCTGCAAGCCGTTAGGGCAGAGCTTGTCTATTGCATACCGTATGAAATCACATCTGCACTTGCTGAAATAATCAGTGCTTATAATCTCTCCTTGCACGGAAAACCCTGCAAAACTCCATGAGACACCGCAACCCTCTGCTGTCTCTAAAAAGTGACACAAAGGTCAAGCGGCAAATCGGGGGGAGCTCAACAAAATCCTATAGTCACGTTTCTTATACAGGCCCACTCGTTCAGTGGTGCTATTAGCTAAGACAGTGGGCGCTGGAGTGGTGAATCAGAATGATATTGTTGAACGAGTCACGCTTATCCGTGTTTTCAACGAACTGTTGTGTGGCTCATTCTGCTCATGGCGGGTTCTGTTGGTTCCATAACGGTGTGGAATGCGGAGCGGGACAGTACATCCCATTCTGGATACAGTTACATCCGGCATGAGTGCTCTAGTCCACAGGTCACATGTTGTCAGTGTAGGCTTGAGAAGGACATGGACAAGGTTAAACATGTTCTACAGCTCTGCCCCAGCTAGCTGCCCACAGAAAGCACGACCCCCTAATCCTGCTACCGGATGATAGCTAGGCGTACATGACACGTTCGCCGGTCCTCTTAAAACCACTTAACACTTCATTAAAATGCTCGAAGACTTCAATTAACGTTAGCACGTGAAACTTTCCATTTCTCGCGCATGCTTATACGCAATCAAAAAAAAAGATAATATTGAATGTATAAAAATGATGTAAAGACCAGTTGCAAACCATGAATACTCCTATCGAAAGGAAGGAATGAATAATTCTAACATGTCCCTACAGTACTTTCAACTCCAAGAATAACAAATGCAACACGCTCAGTTTATGATCCTAGTCTTTAGTGGTGGGTGAGTGGGTTTTTTAGCACGGTACATGCACACAATGAATTACAACAGCTCTATATGTAACTCACTCAAGACGCAATATATCGCCCTTTCCACCAAAATAACTAAGGAAGCGAAGCGAAGTTTGGTAACTTGCTATATGATGGCTACGACTCAACGCATAAGCTATACAGTATGTGCGTGACATGTTTGGATAATCCACTGCCTTCACTTTATTTTGGGTGCGCAAAAAATGTACACGCGTGGACTTCCTTTTTTAGACAGTGAAGAAAAGGGATCAGTAAAGACGGCGAATTGCACTAAAACTGTCATTTTATTTATAAATGCGGCAAAACGGCGTGGCTTCGCAATAGGACGAGGTTGCAAGACATTTTTGTTTGGTTTAAACAATACAAAATATTGCATGAAAGATACATTTATCACCTCCATTTACCACCAGCGTGTCACTCTTTGCACTTTGCATCATGCATTTTACAACCCTTGGAGGTATCCGTGCAGCCTCTATACATGCAGAGCCGGTAGCGGAGATACGGTTGAGACCAAAAGCATGGTATAACATTGTAATGCATCACTGCAAACATGCTACTTAAATAAAGGTCTTACCTCGCTTTAAAGGGTAGCTTTCAGGCACCATGAAATTCCTCCCTTAAATTCGGACGTCGCGGATCACAGATGAATCATACTTTTATAAAGGTTATTTATTATTCGTATTACTTTCGGATTGCAGACTGTAGATTGTCAGTAAAATATTGCATTTATTTTTTAGGAGTTAGCTAATATTTAGACGCGACCCCATTCATGACATGATATTCATTCATGTTCTACATATATTAAATCCTGCTATCGGTTTATTCAACGAGAATCGTTAAAACGCGCAGAGATGAAGCCGATTCATAGTAAAGTGATGCGTGCTATGCAAACATAAGATTAGGTATAAATAAACGAAAAATGAATGCATGCAATTACCTAGCCTTCGCCAAATAATTTCGCGAAAAGGTCTCAAAACATGACGCATTGGACCAGTCAGACACGAGGGCTATGATTTGTTTCAGATCTTGTAACCTGCAATCGCAGCGCCTTTAAGACGTTTCCTATCTATACCCTCTCCCCATCCTGAAATATATAGTGAATGCTGAACCCTTCCACCGGCCACCCCACTTTGGCCGCTTGTCACCGCTCAGCTTTAACCGTGATGTCAGCGACAGAATTAGTCTCATTAATACTCACGACTACCTGCGCCCCCAGGCGGCCGCTGTTGCGCGCTGCACTGCAGCCGGCGTCTTAAGACGAGTCCAAGTGTTAATTATATTTTATTACATTTTATTCGTTGATTTGTAATATAAAGCACATGTACACATATGTAACAGTTAGAGCGTACCAATCAATAAATGTAATAATAAAATGCAAGTCGTGTTCTCCCCCACAGGGCCGGTCCTAGTCCATGTGGCGCTCTAGGCGAGCATCGCAGTCAGCGCCCACCCCTCGCTCCTACAGAACGAGTTAAATAAATGCACAAACAGTGAGAGTGAAGAAAAAAACCGAATATTTTAAATGATCTAATAATTAGTACTACTAATAAACTGATCATTATATTATTACTAGTATTAACACTAATAATAATCCATCCATCCATTTTCGGTAACCACCTGTCCTAGTCAGGGTCGTTGGGGTCTGGATTCTATCCCGGGGGCGATGGGCGCAATGCAGGGAACAACCCAGGACAGGGTGCCAACCCATCACTGAGCTAATACTAATAATCATAATAATGATGATCGCAATAATAATCGTATTAACTTTAGCTCTGTTAATTCTGATAGCTCAATGGGAGAAGAGTATGGAAGAGATATTAATATAATTAAATTTATGTACTGAAAATACACAGGCCTACGATAAAACTTTTTGTATATGCCATTGCAACATGTTTGTGCTGTAATAGCATCGTTTGATGGCCCTATTAACAATATTTGTTCATTTTTAAGTGTCAGCCCTTTTTGGCAGGCGAGGCACAGATGAAATGGACTGGCGAGCCCCTCGGACCTGCATACACACAGACGATGTTTATAAAGGTTGAGGCTATAGACTTATAGACTATATACTGCGATGTTTTCAAAAATTGATGCATAGTCAGTCATAGTTTGGCTATCTGATATACTAATGATAAAAAAACTAATTTATCACAGTATTACTATATGGACTGAAATACTATACTTCAAACATTTGGCAGTATTCATCTTTCTGAGTTATTAGCAGTAGATATATGGTTCATTTTCATTAGTATATTCTTTAGGAAAACCTGAGTTGTTAGCAGAAGTGCCTGAATGTATACTGGACTGACGAAGCAGAAAACCGAACAGCGTGTAAGTAAATTAATCATTCAATGTATTCAGACTCCACTCAGCAATTTTACCTTTTCTTTGCCATCCCACACAGAGGCGTCATTTCTCTAAAATAAAGCAGCCCTCACTGCCACATACCCGTAGAAGACAATTCCAGAACGCTGCGCAATGTCACAATGAAAAGGCAAGTTCTGTAGGGAAAAAGGAGCCATTAGCTAATGGGTGAAAGGCTCAGAAAAATAGCTTAGAAAAGAAAAACCAGACGAAAAGATGTGTTACACAGACAGGAACATAATTCATTGGCAAAAAGCAAAGCACAGTACAACATGGTAAATTAAAAGGCTTTGAATGTCGGTTGCACAATTTACAAGGCATAATTACAAAATTCTTTGATTGTCCTTCTTCAATAAACAGCTTTTCAGTTCAATGATTTATAAAAAAACCCACAGTCTCATAACACTTAAAAAATGAAATATAAATTTGCAATCATAGTAAAACATGATTTATTTTAACGGCAAAGACAAGCAAATGACACCTCACTAGAATAAAGTACTTATAATAAACATAGTTACAGTATATTCTGATAAGCTGCGGACTTAGACCACAAACCCATTATCTTCGGTTCTCTCAGAAAAACCAAATAATTCTGCCCTTCCTAGTAATAACAGCTAAAACTGTTCTGTCTTGGTGTAACACAAAGAGACAGGCTGCCAGCCTTGAGTCTGTCATGATAAACTGTGAAAAACGTGGATTTTAGAAGAACATTTACATGCACGTTGGAACCGAATCGGAGCCAGTCCTTGGCACATTATTCGTTACAACCTGTCCCTGGCAAGGCACGAGTATTTCATTATTCAGTGTCCAGCATAATCTAGAATGATATTTAACCATTCTCAAAAGATGCTCTGTGACATCCTCCGTTCTCCTGGCTGGCTTTTCTTGATTATAAGTATGTGCCCGTCTTCTTGACTCAGAGAAGTGTAGCCATTTTAAATCAAACTGAATTTCAAATTGCGGTAAATATAGTTTTGCGAGTGGGCGGAGGGCACAGAAACGTCAATCTGACAGCAGTCGAGTGTCAAAACCTATCAGCTCTGAATGAGTGCACTGGAGTGACAGTTAAACACTGCAGTGAGTAAAAGAGGAATCAGTAGGTGCTGGCCCAGGATGACAAAGAGGTCCACTGGAAGTAGGAGGAGCTTATGCAACTGGGAAGCCTCTGATGCTCCCTGGAGTTTCGGTACCTCCCAGGCTTGGGAACATCTCAGTTGGAAGTTCCTGCAGACTATGTTACATTGCTGCACCATCTTAGGTCAAAATCAAGGAACTACTTCCTAGAGTGTGGCCTTGCAGGGAGACTGAGAATGAGGAACATAGGCAAACCAGCAGATAAGTATTGAAAAATGGGATCAGATGATGGAGAGGCAAGCCTTTGATAAAGATACCAGTGACTATCTGACCAAGGAACCAACCAAGGCTGCGAAGGACCTTCAGTACCCTCCCACATAGAAAGCATTGGCCCTGCATGTGGTTCTGCCTCAACTCCCCCTTTGAAGGGGAATCTACAGCAGTGTCTCCCACCACACCATCCTTGCTCAGAGGCCCCAAAGCCATCTCTCCATCCCACAGGACACACCACAGCACAGCCTGTGGTCACCCAAGTCCTGCCCAGGGGAGCAGATGTCGCACCTCCCACCTTGTCAAGTGCCCAACCTCTGCAGCCCTTCACGTGGAGACTCATTGTTGTGTGTTCTACATCCTACTTCAGGCCCACTACTGGGAAAAGACAAACTCCATATAAATGACTGCCCAGGAGAGCCATAATAAGTCTAGGTAGGACTACAGGACCTGTGAGCCTGTGGTAATACTCAGACATTGTGGTCCGAAGTTTGCAAACTCAGCTGTGCCTGTGTCTTGCCAGGAAAGACTGGCTTTGTTAGCTATTTTTACTTTGGGCTAAGGCGTGTGTTGGAAAGGGGGTAGGGAAGATGGGCTGGGAGATCAAAGCAGGAGGCAGGGTTCAAGCGATCAGCTGCATCCCCAAGCCAACCCATCACCAGATACAGGTTTGTGGGCATCTCAGCAGGGTGGGTCTGCTGAAAGTTAAGCTGCATTGCCGATAATGTCTGAGGAGCTTCGGCAATTCCCTGTACTCATCTCGCTTGGCTTTCCTGTTGTTTTATGTCTGAGCCTCAAAAGGGACCTTGTCTCCATTCAGGCGTTTCTTAAAAAGCACCAAGTCCCACTGTCCAGACTGTCTTCAATTCATTTTGTCACTTCTTTTACTCTTCAGCTTCCCAGAAACATCTCCTGAGCCGTCTTTCAAGAAGTCCTGAGCGGCAAGACCGCATCCAGAGAATCTGTCCATCAGGAAGAGAGAGAAACATTTGATCACATGGCTGAAACAGCTTCACGAATATAATTTCTAATGATAATAAAGGTACCAAACGCCACATTTTCTTTATCATTAAAACAATGAGATATCAATCTAAAACACAGTGCTGGATAAGGTAGTCGAGAAAAATTATATTTAAATCTTCGTGTAAAAATACGATATTATGTCTGTCAAAGTGTGTCAGCTTAGCTAATTCAAAACCACGCCTTATAGTCACAGCAGTATTTAACTGTCCAATACATCAATGCATTTTTTGACCATTACCCAACCTTGTCTGGCTAATCAATACCTCACTGAGTTGTATAACTAGGGATTTTAATTAACTGAGGTGGTGGTGAAATTTAATAAATACATGGAACGGCTGGGGTGCCCCCAAGGAGAGGTTTGGGAACCAAAGCGGTGTTCATCTAGCCAACCAAAAAGGTATCAGTAATGTTTCAGAGGATGGAAGAAATCCTTTTTTTTTATTTTATATTGTGTAACTGTTGTTTTGTATGTGTTATAAAGTAAAATTATTTTTTCATGAACATGTATACTGTTACTAACCAGATAATTAGCCCTAAACATTTCTCTGACTTTTGCACAGTACTGTACATAATTAACAGGTTAACAGAAAAAAACACGTGAAATAGTACAGATAAAAACATCCCCAGAGTATATGGTGAAAACTTGCCAAGTTCCTCGATCCTCCAGAAATGTATTTTTCAACTAATCTAACTTTCTTTGAAGTTTTCCTTTCCTCAAGAGGTTGGTGTGAGGCAAGAACAGTGACTGTAAAGTGTTCTGGAATGTGCTGTGCTGATTTCTGCAGAGTCAGCAAAGGCTTTTAGTAACAGTGGTCAATTAAAGACAACATTGGCTAAATAACATGACTGTGACAGAACATTAAACAAGAACCATGACCAGAGAACTGGAATGTGAGTATCGCAGTGCTGGTATGAATACTAAGATAATCTCTGCATTGAAGCCAGCTGAGCAGAGGTCTTCACTGGGCTCCACACTCGTATGGGTTGCCAGTTCAGCAGCGAGCAGAATCCGTAAACCGTGCATGCAAACTGAGAGCAGAATTTTATAGAATACGGCTGCCGAGAAATTAACCTCACACAGGTCAATAACTTTCCTAAAGAATATACTAATGAAAATGAACCATATATCTACTGCTAATACCTCTGAAAGATGAATACTGCAAAATGTTTGAAATATGGTATTTCAGTCTATATAGTCATACTATGATAAATATGAGTTTTTTATCATTAGTATATCAGATAGCCAAACTATGACTATTGACTATGCATCAATTTTTGAAATCAATCTAGAGCTTCATAGTCATCAGAGGATTTACCATGATGGATTAATCAGCTCACAGAGAATCACCCAGCAACACCACATGCATATATGCACTCACATAGACATGCGCACACAGACACGCGCACACACACACACCACAGTCTATGTATTCATATCGTTATGGGGACACTCCATTTATTCCTATAGGCATAACCCTGATTCCAACTATGACACCCTTACCCCCTACCCAGCCCTAACCTTAACCATAAGTAACCAAACAAAAAATATGAGACTTTGGGCATTTTTAGTTTTTTGATCGTAGACACAGATTTTTATAAATTTGAGGGACAGAAAAAATGTCCCCACAAAGTAAAAAGTAGCAGGTTTTTATCACATTGTGGGGACATTGGGTCACCACACTGTAATAATTACAAAGTCTCTCTCTCTCCCACACACACACACACACACACACACACACCGGATCTTACGAGCTGCTTTCCATGTCTGTGGATTTGAGAGCTTAATCTCTTCCTGTCAATTAGTCTGTTATGAGGGCTTTGAAAAGAGCAGGATGTGAGCTTCTCCTCATACACTGGTTAAAAATGGCTCGCAGTTAAGACATCCGTCTTGCTGGCAATGATATCAGCTCAGCTACAACAGTGGGCAGACACTCGTGACTCCTGCCTCGAGATACCCGAGGACACAAACACGACAGCCTGCCTTCAACTGGCTTTCTTGCACAAAGTCATGACAGCTTCTCACAGCCAGTAGATGGCTGAACTGTCAGCTTTAAAGCAACAGCTAGATCAAATAGTAGATAGTGCATGCTTACCAGCCACGTCCCCATGTGCATGCATGACCATATTAACTAGGCCAAATTGAGCTGCTAAGTGCTAAATTTGATTCACGAGGCTTTGCAGGAACTGTTTTATTATATTAAACATAGTTCCAGTTGTGATATTTGGGTGTTATTCCACAAGTTTATTTTGGATATAGACTTCAACACTGGAGTAGGTTTTTTTGAGCATTAGACAGCTTCTAGATGGAGCAGAATCCAGGAGACTTAGGCTAACATAGCAAACTATGTTTATGTCAACAGCATTTTCAAAAAATCTGCAGGAATACATAATAAAAAAGCAAGATATTCCAGTAATGAGATACTGAAGCATTAACCCCCAAAAACACAGTGATGCTCATCCAGTAAAAACCAGTGTGCATAAACAGTAGGCCTATATAATGAACACAATATTTACTGCTTGCAAGGTAATTGGCCAACTTGAGATAACCTAAGCCGGTAGGTGGCCATAGCTCACTCCTCAGAGAGAATTTAAACCAAATTTTGGGTCAAGGTTTATATATTCATGTGCGCGCACACTTTTTCCAGCAAAGAATGAGCAGACCCCCACATCACATCTGCTCATGAAACAATAAAGGAGGTGTTTCAGAAAAAATAAGAGGCTTGTGTCAGTTAAGTAGGATAAAAGTATGACACTAATCAGACAGGCTAACATCCTTTATAATGTAGTGCCAAATGTTGAAATTCTGGTGTTAGGTGCTTAATGTTTACTTTTTGGTATTTAATTGTTAGATTTTTATGGAGTAGTCACATTTTTTAATTGGGCTATTGAGTAAATTAGTTGTTAGATTAGTCAACACAAAAATAATCACTAGATTAATCATTCGAAAGATAATCATTAGGCGCAGCTTCAATTGACTAGCGTTCATGGCGAAATCCAGGCTGTAATCATGCTGACCACAGTAGTGCAAAATCAGCAATACCAAGACCAAAGAATGCAGCTGCATGCAGAAACTAAGTGAATCAGCCAAGCATCAGCATTACTTAGCCATAGTAGCACTGTGCGGCATTTGTATGTGTGCATACATACTGTAATATATATAAGCTTCAATTGGATATAGCTGTGTTAATCTTGGCCAATATTGTAGGGTGACACTTGAACTTTATCAGTATTCAAAGTTGGCGGCACCAGAACTAAAGACACGACTCCTAAAACTATGGAGATGAGTGCATCGTATGATCAGCCATACCGGTTTGTAATTCATTTGGAATCTGGCCTGCAGATTGAGCTTTTCTTTTCCACAGAATAGCGTCAGTCTGATACTCTGCACCGGCAAGTATCACTGCTTACCTTATTAGACAAAAATATAACAGTTACACTATATGGACTAAAGTATTGGGATACATACCTCTTAATCATTGAATTTAGGTGTTTCATTCAGACCCATTGCCACAGGTGTATAAAATCAAGCATCTAGCCATGTAGTCGGGTTAATGAGCATTTGTGAAAGAATGGGTCGTCATGAAGAGCTCAGTGAATTTAAGCATGATACTGTCATAGGATGCCACCTCTGCAACAGGTCAGTTCGTGAAATTTCTTCCCTTCTAGGTATTGCACGGTCAGCTGTAAGTGGTATTATTGCAAAGTGGAAGGGTAAGGAAACTCTTAAAACACCTATTGGACAAACTAGAATGGAGATTGTGAGCCAGGCCTTCACGTCCAACATCAGGGCCTGATGTCACAAATGCTCTGCTGGATAAATGGGCAAAAATTCCCACAGACACACTGCAAAACCTTGTGGAAAGCCTTCCCAGAAGAGTGGGAGCTGTTATAGCTATAGGGGGGGGGGGGCAACTCCTTATTGATGCTTATGGATTTAGTATGGGATGTCATAAAAGTTCCTGTGGTGTAATGGCCAGGTGCCCCAGTACTTTTGTCCATATAGTGTATTACTGTCTCTGGCAAAATTTCCATGTTGGTGCACCACTGTTATAGTATGACATGGTGGGAAGACTATCCATGGAGCGGCTCTCAGATAGGGTTACCACCTAATCCATGTCAGGAAGGATATTGTGCACTACTTCAGGTTTAACAAACTACTTTAAACCTGAAAGGGTCCTTTGCTTTGCTAAATACTGTACTTCAGTTCTTCTTGCGTTTTTACTGGTTTGTTTCCTTGATTTGAAGGACTAATCCAGCTGTTTCACATTAACATTAATGACATGTGTATAATTATAGGAGACTGACCAATCAGCACATAGCAAGAATGCAGCACTTGAGTGAAATCCAGGTCCTTTTGATTGAAATGGTAGCTTACAAATCCTGCCCTAGCTCAGTGTCCTGTGTTCTGACATGGATTGGGTGGCAACCCTACTCTCAGGGAAAAGGGGATTTATTGAAAGAAACAGAACTCCACAAACACCCAGAAACAAAGGACCACAAGGGGTCAAAAACAAAACAGGTAGACAACAAGAACTAAGGCAGCGTGAAACAAGCAGAAAGACACATAGGGAGCATCATTTCAGCAGATATTTGCTGTGAATACTGGGATTCTATGCAACAACAGAACTAAAACTCTTATATTGTTGACAGCCAGGAAGGAATATTATGTGAGATAGGTCTCTGTTTAAAATATATGTTCATAATGTTCTCCCATTTGGCTATCACAATATTGCTTGCCTGTGATGGGCTGGCCCCCCATCCTGGGTTGTTCCCCGCCTCGTGCCCATAGCTTCCGGGATAGGCTCCGGACCCCCCGCGACCCTGAACAGGATAAGCGGGTTGGAAAATGGATGGATGGATGGAATATTGCTTGCATTAACAAAATTAAAAATATATTAACGCATCATTGCTTTAAAATTAATGCTATCAGTCTCAAAATTTACCCAGTTCCATTGCAGCACCCAAACTATGCCTCTACAAAGTTTGAAAAAGATCTGTCAGATGTTTTCTGAGTCATTAACATGATCAACTGTCAAAACTGCCCTTTTTTTCCCCAATATGTGACGCTGCTTCAGTTTTGGCGCGATGTATCTCAAAATACACTCAATGACAAAAAAAGCTAAGCACCCAGAAGTAATGGTCCGATTTGGCCGTAATTTGGTACACGTGCAGGCCAGCGATGGGTATGTAAATGAGTCGATTTGCAAGGAGCTGGAACGTCTAGTCACCAGACACAGAAGATGCCTTGTAGACGCATTAGACAGCTTTACAGAACTTGATGGAGTTTGAAAGGGGTCGCATTGCGGGTTTGCATGAGGCCAGGCGGTCATATCGTGTAATTGCCCAAGATGTGCATTCAGTGACTAAAAAGGTTAAGCACCCTGACGGACAGGTGGAAATGAAATGATTCTGCTCATGGTGAAAGGTTGTGCGACTCTATCACAATGCGTGCATAGTCAGTCATTATTAATCCCTCACACTTACTATGCCTGAGCAAAGTTTGAAAAGATCTATCAAGAGTTATTGCCCCACATACCAAAGTGTTTGCAGCTGCGGACCGGTGCTAAAACCATTTATATCCCACAAAGCCCAGGGAATACAGTAAACTTCTTTGCTGTTGGCGTAATGCAAAAACTGCTGACAGTACAGTTTGTAGCTTTTCTCGGGCTGCATTGCTGCTCGCTGCGGGGGGGTTTGACATTGCCAGTATTTGCATCTGTAAGCACTTGCATACTGCATGTTCTGCCACTGACGTCTTCCTACCAATTTTGCCACAGTATCTACTTTTTCTAAAACATGTTGCGGCTGAAGTTTCCCTTGAGGAAGCGCTCATTTCCTAAACGTCTCGCGTGTATTACCAAGACAGAAGCATGCAATGTGCTCCGTTAACCACCCTTGTCGCACGTTTGTTGGGCATCGGTTATCCATTCTTGAAAGACTACCATCTGATAAGCTGGAAGTGAGTTCGTTTCTGTTATGTGATAGGCTGGCGTGTCTGGCAAACAATGTTCCTTACTGACAGTTTCTTACCCTTTCGTATTGTTTAAATTTCCTATGACAGTACATATTTATATATTCTAGCCCTAAAATCAGACCATAATAATAGAGATGATAATGTTCTATATCACATATGTCACGGTCTGTCCATGAGCTCCTTATGTGCCACACCCCTTGTTCCCCACGTGAGTATTCCTGATTGTGCCCAGCGGCCCCGTGTTTGATCCATGATGTCTTGCCTATTTAGTCCACCTGTGTTCAGTTCCCATGGTCGATTGTTGAATGTGTAT
>JAODKK010000093.1:22212266-22241044 GCA_026774405.1 Petrocephalus microphthalmus | reverse complement strand
GTGTATGTGTAGTGTATGTGTATCGCTACACATCGTGCATGGTTTTGCCGCTACTTGTGCCTGTTAGTCCTGTCTATCGGAATAAACGTCCTTTTGAAAAGTACCGCCTGCATCATGGGTCGTCGATCCCGAAGCAACCATGACAACATACCTGTATCTCTAGCTGTAAATGTATTAGTGACCACTGGAATCATGCAGAGCTACACTGGCGACACATACAGGCAGAATTGTATTGACAATATTGTATTATTATTATTATTAGTAGTAGTAGTAGTATTAATAATTATTTATTTAATTTTTTTGCACTCTGCCTAATCCCTGACATTCTACTAGGGACCTCTTTGTAAATTATTAGGTTTCCATTTTTTTTTTTTAATCTTCATAGAACTATCAATAAAACACTGCTGGGTTAAGAATCATGTAATTTTATCATTTAAGCTGAGGGAATCGACACTGAATAATCTCTATGATCAACCTGATTACAACATATAGGTCAGTAATCTTCTGAAAGGACCAGGACTCCACCTATGGAATTCTAAATATACACTTTTTCAATAATGAAACGTAATCATTTAAGAGATTTCTCTCGTCATCCGCCTGCCACGGCTGTAGCCCCCCAGGCTGTACTGGGCTTTGCCGACGCGGTGCCCTAGCTCAGCATCACTCTCAGTGGCCCCCGCTGAGGCAAAGCGAATCTGTCAGGAAAGCTGGTGCCCTCTCCGAAGTTGGCACCCTAGGTGACCGTCTGTCACCCGTGGGATTGACCAGCCCTGCCCCCAGACCATGTATGGGGGACAGAACCTGCGGCTCCCAGGACCACTCTGGGTGTCCCTGATCTCTAACAGAGCTCAGACAGGAGAATCTGTTGAGTTCTGATGTTCGTCTGGCAGTTTTTGGACATACCCACTTGAAGTAGGCCAACTGTGGACTCATCTTCAAGAGCTCTGGCTCCATATTTGCTGGTCCAGCTCACGTCTGAGCCCAGCCCGTTGGCTGAAGTCATTTTGCCTCTTTGCATACCAAGACTTTTGGTAAGATCTTTTGGGAGCTGCAGTTTTTTAGCAGCTCCTAGACAAACCCTCTCAAGGTAGGCCAACTGCAGGCTCTTCCTTACCTCCCCTGGCTCCTCCGTGGAAGCCAAGTGCTTGTTCGACTTAAGTGCCTGATGGTAGAATACACCCCTTACGGTACACCAATTCCTTACCCCCAAAGCAACAAGGAATATTGGCGAAGTGAAAAGTGATTTTATCTGATGGCTGAACTCATGTTTTCATGTTTAAATGCAGTTACTCTGCTGTCCAAACAAACTCAGAAACACACACACATAGACATGAAGAGGCATTTTTTTCCTTTTTAAACTAAATGTTAACCAGGGAATTTTACATAAAAATTAAAAATATCACCAACTGGTGACTTTATTTATTGACAAGCACACAAACCACACACAGTCTTCATATTCATATCTTTGTGGGGACTCTCCATTAATTTCTATGAACATAACCCTAATACCAACAATGACACCCTAACCCCTACCCAGCCCTAAGCATAACTATAAGTAACCAAACTAAATTTTTACTTTATAAAATTGAGGTTATCCTTGTGGGGGAAATCCGGTTCCCTTACTGTAATAACTACAAAAACACACAGACACACTGTTGGATTTTTGCCCTACATTTCAAAACTGTGTTGAAAAAGTAGGTCACATCTTGCATCAAACGTCCAACAAAAATGAACGAAAATTTGTAACTGACATGGCTTTGAAAGAAATAAATACACTGCCAAACATGAGAACTTACTCAGCAAGGTCTCCCTGGGCCATATTGCTGTCCTCCACATCACATGCTGCTTCTAAATGAAAAGAAGTATACTGGTAATTAATGTTTTAATCAATTACAACCTGCAACTAGTAATTAAAAACAGTATGACAATATAGCTAATGGTGTAGTTTAGTCACTCCTGACATCAAAATATAATGCCGGAGGGCAGGGAAAATCGATGAAGGTGACTCAAGAATGGAGCTGACAATGGCACACTGGGATTTCTCACCGTGCTCAGTGTCGGGGGAACAGACTCGCTCCACCAACACTTTGGCCTCGGCAACCAGGCGTCCAACAGGCTCAAAAATAGATGGGGGCACTCTGAAGAGCACGGAGACACACAGACGACTTAGCATGCTCTGCGGGGAACAGCACCCCCCATGCCCACTCTCTGTGGAAGGAGCAAACTGCATCCCAGCGGAAAGACTGCGCATTACCCGCCATTCGCTGTTCCGAATGAGCCAGACGAGGAGAGCACTCGGTAAGCATTCTGTAACGGAGGACTAGGTCACAACACACAAATCTTTACAGGAGACGATCAGTATTTTGATTGGTTATACATTGGTTATGATCAGTTTGCTCTTTGTTTCTGTCCATGGTGTGACGGCTATGATTTCTGTGTTGTTTATGCGGTGAAGAATACGATCCCAGCAATACATTCTTATATGGATATAACCCATAATGGAGACTATGGTAGTGACAGCTTGACAGAAAATCCATGTGAATGTAGGGCAGTGATTTATCATAGCTAGAGTTTGCCTTTCGCGATGTGGATATCCCACCGGACATCAAGGCAGGGTTACCCGTACAAAGCCCAGGAGCTCCCTGTTGGAGACCTCCAGGTGTTTCCGGCTGACTTCCGATTTCTTTAACTGGGTTCCCATCAATGAAAGCCTTCTCCTCAGTGCAAGAACATCCTCCTGGAAGAATCCAAAGTTTTGTTAAGTGGTCACAGGCTTGTTTTTTCTAAATGTATTACTACTTAATGCCAGTACATTTCCAAAATGATTTTTAGGACAGTTTTAAATTTTGTCCAGTCAGTCACATTATTGATCTGAAGTATTTTGAGAACCTTAAAGCAGACCTTGCCAAAAACCAGGCCCATGCGATAATTAAAAAAAAATAATAATGGGTGAAGTTTTCAAGTACGAAGATGAACAATTTCTGCCCACAAATCTTTCATTGAATGAAAAATAAACGTATAGTAAAATCTAAGTAGTCTATTAATGCTAATTTCATAAGACATAATAAAAATGCCCCTGTTGACAAGGTGAAGCTTGCATTTGCCCCTAATAACCTTCTAAAGCAGGGGTCTCCAACTCCGGTCCTGGAGAGCTTCTCTCCATTATATTTTCTATCCTACCTGACTTCTGGTGAGCCACACCTGTTCTCAGGTAAGTATCAGGACCAAGTGTGGCTCATCAGGAGCCAGGTAGGATAGAAAACCGACTGGAGAGTAGCTCTCCAGGACCGGAGTTGGAGACCCCTGATCTAAAGGTTTAACACCAAACACCCTTCTAGGGACTGGATCCTCTAGCCTTGTGGTCACAGTTCTGATGACTTTCCTGCCAACTCTACCAGGTTATGATGTCACATCTGGTGAAGCCTCCTGCCTAGACGTACACCAAAGATGGCAGCACTGGAGGGCCGCGGCTACCTTGGCAGCCTCCCTGCCCGCTCGGTGCTTCTCCTCCACCAGCTGCTGTTTCAGTTCTTTGATCTCCGCCTCTAGCAGCTGGACGGCCTCCTCGTAGTCCAGCTCGGCGCTGTTAGACTGCCTCTGCACCGCCTCCGCGGCCGGGCCCTTGCTCTTCGAAGCCTTGCTCTCCCCTGGCAGGGCTTTGGCTTTCTACGGCACAAACCACCAGGAGGTGTCAAATCTCCCTGCAACTGTGACTCATTTCCATTGAGGGCAATGGATGTCATCCGTTTGCACATTTCTGGACTTCTAACAAGTCAGATTTCTTCATTCTCTGAAACGTGCTCTGTGCCAGAATACCACTAAATGGAAGCACGAAATCAACAGTCCTCATTCAGTAACGCGGTCATAGAAGCTTACGACAGCACCACCTTGAGGTTTGTTCTTTAATAACTCCAGTGAAATATTTTGTATTAGACAGTGTTTGATATTAATATTACTGTCCCCCAGAGTCTGATTTAATTGATTTTGTCATTCCTCACTTTAGAGCATACTGATGCTCACAAGCAGGGTATAAAATATAAAATTAAATTCCTTTATTAAAATAACCTTAAACTGATTCAAAAATCTCAAATATACAATCCTGGAGCCCTAATGGAATATCTGGTGAATTAACATGTTGAAGATGGCCACCAGCGTAGACCTTTGTTTATGCAGACATCAAGCCAGGAAAAGCTTCATTAGATATCATTTCCGCTCCAGTCCATAATGTTCATGCTATGCATTGTGTCCTTCATTCAACTGCTAGCAGGGCTTTAACTGAACAGAGAACCTCAGTGGCTATGATTGGGAGGCTGGTGGTTCGAGTCCGGCTTAGGCAGAACGGTCACATGAGCAAAGCCCTAACCTCCAGCTCCATGGGTGCTGCTACGGGTGGCTGCCCTTCGCTGCCAAGCCTGCTCTCACCTACATGTGTGTCGCGGACCACAGCGATCTTTCTCTTTACCTGTTTCACTTGCTGCTGGTGCTGCGGATCGAAGCCCTCAGGGACACAGCTGATTGCAGGGTCAGGGATCTGTGTGCAATAACATCAGCCATCAAGCCAAGGAACACGCTCCTTAATTAAAGGACACGCATACAACCAACTTCCAAGATGGGGGTGGGGGTGGTTATTGCCGATTATTACTGCGTGGTTGTTTGAAGTAAGCAACAAAGGATTCCTGGCAAGGCCTGCGATATGCCTACAATGGTTCAGGAATATCTGCTCATAGACAAACTTCAAAGGCAATTTCGATAACTTCTTCTCAGCGTGCACTTAAATGAGTTTGGGGAATGTCTGCAATGAGTAAGGTTTATGTTTGTTAATCAGTCACCCAACAGAGCTCTCCGGAATAAAGTACTGCCCCGAAAACAGACCGCTTGGGATGCTTTACCGGGGAACAGAAGGCGGATGTATCCATCAGGCTGGCAGCTTCATGGTACGAGAACAGGAATGGTCCATGGGCTATGCCTGCTGCCTGCAGTTTGTCCAGGAAAATGTCTCGGGTAGCTTCCACAAAGTCTGCCTCAAAAACATACATCTGTTAAAGCACCACATTATTAAAAAGGCTCTCGGCAACTGCATTATGTCACCAAAAACGGCAGGATCTATAGCAGTCCAAGGATTCTGGTACTTTCTGCAGAATTTGTTTCTTCTACTTAAAGTCCAGTGAATGTTCAAAGACTGCATGACATGCTTGATTGCATGCTGGTCTGATTTTTAGTAAGCCAAACTCATTGGCAAAAGAGTTCTAAACATTGTGCTGAGCCAAATTGTAGGAGTCATTAAATACCCACTTGTAATATTTTGAAATGTTTTGTTCCACTGCATTATTAACTAGTGTTCATTATTAACTAATATTCAATTTATCGGATTTGACGCATAATTACAGAAAGGGCTCAGTCTAAGAATAAATTTGACAGCCCTCAGTGTTGCTTCGCGCCTCCAGAGGTGGCCCAACTCTATTTAGATGCTGTTTCTTGTAGGTTGCCTCCAGTTTCTTCACACAAGCATTCATTAGTTAAAATGGCGTTCCCAAAATTGCCCACAGTAGGTGTGTGCCCTGGAGCTGGCCAGCCTCCCTTCCAGAGTGTCCCCTGCCTTTTTGCCTATGCCGCCATGACCAGTGAAAGGCAGCTCCGTGCCGTCAGATGAAAAGCGGCCCCAACACACTCACGATGAGTGTTTGCTTCCTTAAGGGGAGCAGAGGAATGTTTCAGCACGTCCACCTACACACCAGATTTAATTTCACCACGCTGATAAAAACAGGCCCTAGTAGTGACAGTGAGGGAGCTTCATCTGCAAGCAAAAGGCATGTAGGCCGAATTCTAAGTGATAAACTCCCCTGGCTAACGAAGAACTGTCTGGCCTCTTAAACACCCAGGTTTCACAGCTGTGAGCCCTCATTCTCAAACCCACCTCCATAAGCCACAGTTCCTTGGGGGTCTGTTACCAAGCTCTGCCTTAATTTCTTCGTCTTTTCTTCTGTGACCTCCAAACCCAAATACCTTAAGGCCTATAATGCATAATGCGATAAATTCACTGTGGACATAATTATCCTGACCGATTTACATGTAATATTCCTGTGCTTTCTTTTACTGGCCACAAGAGGGCACTACAACACCAGCGTGAGACAGGTCGTAAGTCGAGTCCGTCTTGCTTGTAGTTATAAGTTAATGCAAAACCTTTAACAGAGGCTTTTAAAAACACATTTACTAATGAAATAAATTACTATAAAAACAGTTTTGAATGGCTATTTAACCTTTCAATATCACCTTTCTTTCACTTTCAATGTATCATGTAATTGTTACACAAATGACTGAAGTTGTAATATTTTTCTAAATACAGAGTGCATTACCTAGCAATCCAACATTAAATTGCTCTCTACTGAAACATAATCCTATCAACGGTCAGTTAGATTAGGGTCAGGCACAGGATTAGAAGGATCAGGCTAAAACACTACCTCACAATCGAATGAATACAGAAAAAAAACAAATAAGACTGAGAGCTGTAAGTACTACAACACCCTTTGTGTCTTTGTAAGCAGATAACCTGCAAAACATTCAGAAGATTGATCAACGCCAGGACTGATTGTATAAATTCTTGTAAAACTCACCAGGTCTAGTTTGTCTGATCTGAGGCGAATGTGTGGGTCGAGGGTGATCTTGGGCTTAGCCGAAACGCCAGTTTTTGGCGTTGTGGCAGATCCTGGACAGGCAGAATGCAAACAGCAAATGTTTGTGAGCCCGTGTGACACCCTAACGGCCCACAGAGTGTGAGCGTTTGCCTCATTAAACTCGTATTTGTTGCTATAAACAACCAAATATCATTAAAGTGGTGCATTTTAACGAATAGTGAACAGCTCAAGTAACTGATCAATTTAAATTATACACGTAATTAGCATGTCAGATTAAGACGGCCTGTTCTATTCTTAAAGACGAACCAAATCAATGAATTGTACAGAATTAAGGAAGAGACCATCCACTGCAAAAAAACACCCTCACTGGGTGATAGAACAAGCATCCATGTTATAGAGCAGTGGTTCTCAATCCACCTGCCAGTAAGTTTTCAGTCAAACCCACACTTTTTTAGGTTTTAAGGCAGCTTTTTATGTTTTTGTCCCTTGTGTCCCAGTCCCCCCCCCCCCTCCCCCCCGTGACCCTGTACTGGGTTAGTGGATGGAAGTTAAATGCATGGAAGTATGAACATTATTTGGTGACACTCTACTTAAAGGTGATGTATGACACCAACATAAACCTGATATCAGAAATGTCATTTTAAAGACCCCTGATTATTTTGCAATAAGCATTACACTGTTTACTTATGTCAGCATCTGTACACCATAATGGTTGTCATAATGGCAAATAAGTAGTAATGGCTCGCAAATTAGCTGCCAAAGCACCCCATATCATTCATACACTCCCACTGACTTCTAATGCCTCATCAAATCAAATCATGGTTGATCTATCAAATGCACCACTGTACAACAAACAGTGGTAGATGTTCCCTGTAGTATGTGACTGTCATATACAAAGAGAAGTAAAAAAGTAAAATAGTACTACGAAAATAATTTAAAAATAAAATAGAAATGAGCAAATTGTCCATTCTAATGGCTTGACCAGCTATTGAGCAGACTCACTCCTTGCAGGTAGAAGGAGTTGTAGAGCCTGCTTGTCTGTGATGCTCTGACATTCCGGTACTGTTTCCCTGATGGCAGGAGTGAAAGCAGTTTGTGGTTGGGTTGGGTTGGCAGGGGGCCTTGAGCATGGACCTGACCTTCTTGAGGTATGTATAGCTGTCCTGCATGTCAGACAGCTTATAACCAGTGATCCTGTTTTCCGGTCCTGGGCTGCACAGCTTCCAAACCATGCGCAACCAGTTATGATGCTTTCTTTCTAGGGCACACCTATAGAAATTCCTTAGGATGTACGGTGTCATGTAGAACGTTTTTAGTCTGGGGAGTAAGCGCTGCTGTGCCGATTTTGGCATGGCAAAAGTATGTGATGACCAGGACAGGAACCTAGAGATGTCGAGTCCTAGGAGAGAATTGCTGACTCTCTTTACTGCAGCCTCACTGATATGGAGGGGTGCCAGCACACTGGTCCATTTCAAGCAGATGTCCGCATGCAAAACCCACCACAGTAACATAAGGATGCCAATCCATCACAGGGCACACAAACACCCACACACAGTCATACAACTATGGGCAACTTACTGTAGAGCCGCTAATTAGTCTATTATCTGCATTTTTGTTTTGTTTTTACCATGGGAGGAAATCAAAAGATTTATTTACTTGACCTGTTGTCACATTATTTATTTACTTGACCTCTTGTTATAAGGGCTGGGTGTTTTTTTCAAAATGGTTTTGCATATGGTTTGTGAAAACACTAACAACGCAAAAAGTACATAGTCACTAATTGTGCTGACAGAGGGATACGGTAACCATAGAAACAAGAACAGTGTAACTGGATGAATAGGGAGTGTGTTACCTGAAGCACAGGTGCCGGAGGGGTATACATCAGGAGCACTAGAAGGCACGGGTTCGAGATCTTCCTGCTGCCTCTGTGAATCAGAGATGTGTGCTGTCATACATGCAGCTGCTGTATAGGTGAACAGAAGGAGGAATATTTACCTCCGGGGACCTGGTGCGCATCTTTACCCGGGCCGGACCACAGCCATCCTCCACAGGCCTCTCACCCTCTCTGGGCAGACACTGGCTGCTGGCAAGGGGGCCTCTACTGGCGATGAAGGCCACCTCCACTGAGCCGTCCTGCCTTTCGACGTCAGTTGGAACATTCCAGAACAAAAGCAGGGAGGGTTAGTGTTAGCATTTGCATTTGCTTTATTTAGTAGATGCCTTTATCTAAAAGGGCATGCTTTTTGAGAAAGCGGAGTCGATGAGCCACTAAAGTAATTGACAAGTAAATTTCTATGCTATTTGAGAAAATTTTTGCGGACTGAGATCCGGAAGCGTGACAAACGTTTTTTTTTTTTTTGTCGGATTACATGAGGACTGAGTGAGTATTGGTTCCCAGTACTGTAACATTTGATGAGGAAGCCAAGGTGTGGGTGTGGGTACCTACCTGGACCTGGCTTTGTTGAGGGTACTCCTGGCCTCTTCGTGAGTCACGCCGATCAGAGACTCCTTGTCGATGGCGATTAGCTGGTCTCCTGATCTCAGCCGACCATCCTGGTAATTATGCTTCAGTTACCAGACACCTATACTTAGCCATACTTCCACATATACAGGTGATTTTGTCCAGTGATCTTAGGTACCTTTTACCCCTAAACTTTGCTCCCCAACTATGACGTCACCAGATGTTTTTATGCATGACATGAATTTACTGGAAGCGTGTACCCCGGTCCCGCAGAAGATATTTTTGCAGAAAATTTTAACACATCAGATCAGGTTTTGTCAACCTGTCTACACACGGACAATGGTAGGACTATGTGAGGTATGTTTTTAAATACCGTGGTAAATAAATACAGTAGAAATTGCACTTTGATCAAAGTGCCTGTCAGAATTCAGCGCAGTGTTGACCCCAGTGTGATCATTCCTCTGTGCAGCATGATGTGATTCTGGACTGTACTATTTGTAACCAAAACTGCCTGTGGATTAAACCATTAAGCAGAATGTGGTCTGCTAAGGAAGCGCAGTAAATTGGCTGTGAGCTGTGGGTTGCTGGAGGTGAGGGGTGTGCTGGTCGGTGTGGGGAAAATGCCAGAATTGGCACAGACTGAAAAGCACATATAGAGGGAAAGGTAGACGTGCCACCATGCGGCATCCACAGAGCGCTAAAGCACGGACAAGGCTGCTTAAATTTAAGGCAAGATCAGAAATCATTAACATAATCAACAGACATTAAACCGATCAATCAGAATTACAATCAGAATTGCTATTAACTGTCCAAAAATAAAAAAGTAATGTATAATTAACACTATTATCAAGTGTTACTTGTATTACATTTGATCTAAATATCTCTATGTATATATATGTGTGTTTCTTGAAGACCCCATCTGTAGCCTGGAGCATATACAGGATAAGAGAATATCAGAGATGTCAGGTCAGTAAGAGGGAGGTATTAGCAGGTCAGAACTGGGTGCTGATTTCTGCAGCTGAGGTGGCCTGTTTTGTTGTGTTGGTACACACTGTCGATTAAATTGCACAACTCCCATCACTCCCCCCCCCCCATGTGTTACAGGGATGTGAGTGGTCCAGCCCCTGACCTGATCAATGCACATCGGTCAGCCTCTATGGCTCTCCGGTAATGAGATGCTAATCACACTTGCTTCCTCCACAGCACGCTAAAATGGCCTGCGTTTAAGACACGGGGCACACGCAGGGATGACCTTAGGAGATAATCAATCTCTCAGCATCGGCATCGGTGAATTATACCGACGTGGAGCTCCGGAGAGCCAGGCTGGTGAGAAGGCAATGCTGCAATCAGAGACACGCTACCCGAGCACCTGCCGCGATGCTAAGAAGTCACACACAATGGGGCGGAATATGTCGGAATGTGCCAAATGACCAGGCATGACCGTGCTACCGAATCTCTCTCACCCTGGAGCAGTCACCTCCAGACAGCACCTCCTGGACGAAAACTGCTGGCCCATCAGATCTGTTGGAGCCTCCGCTGATGGTGATTCCCAGGCCACAAGAGCAAGCCACTGAGATCAGCTGAATGACGGCCTCCCCTGGGTGACTGACATGCCAGACAGACGCGCGCGGTCAGCACACAAAATCACTCTGAGGGGGCCGCCTCTCCTCTCACCCAGCGCGGCTGAATAACAAGCAGGGATAACGCCAGTATCACTCTGCTGCAGTACAAAGCCTTTCAAGAAAATGAGAAAATGTCGTTCTTTATGAAAAGATCAGCCAGTCACTCATTGTTACTTTTAACATTTCCAACATTTTGAGGCATTAGTATTTAGCTTTATTCTATTCCTGAACTTGTGATACATTCCTACTCGCAGTCATTTTATTTTTGGTGAAACTAAGTAACCTAACACATCCTAATGTTGTGAAACAAATCAAATACTGAAAAGCCCAATGCTCAAAACAGTATTTGGCATCCCGAATTAGGCCTCACAATAGCACATGCAGAATGCGACAACAGTGATTGTCAAGCATAGAAATAAGTCAGTAAATTGAAACCGTTGAGCCTTTCGTTATGGGAACGGACTACGAACGTTCCTGTCAAGTTTCCCCAAAGGCTGTGCTTATGATCATGCGCACATACACACACACACACACACGCGATCACACATTAGACCAGACGGCATTACGTGACTGTACCTCAGAGACCGTAGCAGGGGTGCTGCACTGTTATAGGTGCTCTGTGAGCCAGCTGGGCTAAGCAACAGTGGGCTCTGCGATCGAGACGAGGACCCAGATGATGTGCTGTCTAAGTATCTGCCTGTTTTAAATAAAGACAGGTTGTAGGTAAAACTGCATGCGAATACTTGGGTGTTCCTCGGTATGCGTACTTGTGTTCTCGTCTACCCATTTTACAGTATGTCATCTTCCATTGCCGAAGGCTGGTTGCAGTAGAACCCTGGAAGTCATTCTCGCTCCACGCCAAATATCATGGATACATCGTTTGCATCCTCAGCATGATTCATTATGCCCTAAGTTCATTCTTGGAAGGCAAGTTAGCAAGACAGGGCTCCCTTAGACCAGAAGTATGATCTTTGCATCCTTGGTATTGAGTTTAGGAATTGGTTTATGAATAAGAATGGTCTACGGAGAAAAAGTTATAATGGTATCCAAGTCTATTATTAAAGAAGTTCTCTTTGGAAAAAATGCATTTTTAAATGCACATGTTTTGGAAAGAACACAGGTTACCATGCTGGACAGGAGAACTCCTCGAAGAGCCCACGTTGCTGGATCCATATTTCTCCAAAAGCTCAGAAAATTCTTTCCTTGATAAAAAAAAGAAACAAAGACAAACAGAACACACACATCCATGGTCACTGTGAGTCTATCTGAGCAAGCTTAGGACACGCAGGCGGGGACACCTTGTTCTGGATATCAGCCCTTCACAGGGTACACACGATATGGGTAATTTAGGGACACTAATTCATCTTATTGTGTGTTTGTTGACTGCAGGAGGAAACCAGAGTATTCCGAGGAAGTCAGTGTGACATGGAGAGAACGAGCAAAGCCCCAAACTGACATTCAAGCTCCCAGCACCAGGCCTTAAATTCGGTGTTGATTTATAGATAAAGCAGATTTGTATGTGGGCTCAGAGCCTGAGTATAAGGTCAGATGCATTATGCACAGGACTCAGATCTAATCCATGGCAAGGTTTTCACAAAATTTAGTACTGAAACCAAGTTTAACTTTATAACCTTGGATCAGCAAGGTCACATGACCACCTAAGACATTTTTTTCTAAGGAAAATTCATCCTTAATGTCATATGTATGAATATATGAATATAAAGCATCATAGCCCCCCACCCCCATGCAAAATCATCAATTAAATATGGGCTTTTTGATACTGTGTCATCTGGAGGCATCATACTGAACTCATTTTATAAATGAATGTATCCCTGTACAGAGACGTTAAAACTGAAATATTAACACTGGGCTGTTTCGTATGTGATAACAGATATGACCTTCATTCACTGACTTACAGACGCTTGTTTTGGATTTCTCAATGAGGATCTCCACTGTCAAACTCTGGGCCATTCAGTGACCTCTCAGACTATGCACTTCTGTTTACAGGAAGCGAAGAAGGTAATAAACAGGCTGTCCAGCATATTTTGTTCCTCTGGGCCACAGTGTACCTGTGGCCTTCCTACTGATGTTTAAAGAAGAGGCATGCAGCTTCCTGATTACAGGGAGAATCCTTGGAGTGCAGCACAAAGGCGAGCGGGACCATCCTCTATGGACGGTGGCACTCTGCCATCCTCGGCAGCAGACAGGTATTCCCTGAGGTCAGGCACTGGCTCCCAGAACATGAAGTCAGCAAGGTCACCTCTAAATTATTAAACCCCTGACATCACAGACTGAAAATGTGCTGTCTGGTACCTTCTGCCTGCTTAACCCAGTGTGTTTTGTTTCACAAATATGTGGTGAAGATCTGATCTGCTCAGCAGATGCAAGCAAGTAGACTCTGCAGAGAGTCTCTCATGCAGTTTTGGATCTCAGATTTGGATCTCTGGTGGGCAAACAAAGGCCATGAGGCTGAAAGCTGCATGGTATGGCTACTCAGCTTTGAGATCATGGCAAGTTAGGATAACTTAGCTGAACCACAGCAAAGCTGGATCCCGGGGATTAGACATGTTTTTTTGGCCAAGAAGAGCACTTAGGAGGGCATTAGAAGGCGTGAATGAGTGGAGGGAATGCTTGGGGAGTAAGTGGTTTTAGAGCAGTACTTATTAAGCTCTGAGACCTAAAAGTAGGTTTTCCTGAGTTATTACTAATGGGAGTTTTTATTCAAAAGCACTGTGAATAATTAGTGTTGCTTGTTGCTAGTGCATTATTATAAATGCATCAGATGTCACTGTTGTTTAATCAGTGAAGGAAGCATTTCCAAAACATACAGCTTGTGTATGTGTGCATACTTCAGATTGCATGCTGATTACTTTACATCCGACCAACCATGGTTATTAAAATATCAGGGTTAGGGTAAGGTGCTACAGGGTGTGTGCTGAGGGTACAGCCTGGAAAGGATGCCAGTTCATTACTGGGCACACACATACATGTGTGTATTCCTATCTTAGTGACCACCGTCCATTCATTTCTATGGGAAAAACCCTAATCCCAATCGCGACAACCTTAACCGCTACCCAGCCCTAACCTAACAAGTATAGCAAAACCTATACACAAAACTCAAAGGGTTCATATATTACAGTTGATGGCAGAGGCAAAGTAAAATAAAAAAACAGGTGCAATGTTTTTACATTCCTAAAACTCAAATTGCGCTGCCAGCTGCAGAGCATTACTGTAATACCTAATCCTGTTATTGTGTCCATGCAGTCAGTCCGCATTTAAAGTTTTAGGATATTCATGTCGAATGAAAAACACGCGGGAGCTTGTGCAGCTTCTTTCTGTGAATGTGGAGTAGCGGTGGCTGGGTGGCCTGCTCTGGGACCACGCCGGCACGCGCTCAGGCGAGACGCTCACCTGGCCTCGTCGTCCCTGGCTATGATCAGGATCATGTGATTGGTCGCAGAAGCCGCTCTCAGGATTTCCACTGCCCTGTGCTCAGAGGATGGCCACCAACGGATATGCAAAAAAATGACCACCAGCGGATAAGCAAAACAATGACCACCAGCGAATAAGCAAAACAATGACCACCAGCAGATGAACAAAAAAATGACCACCAGCAGATAAGCAAAACAATGACCACCAGCAAATAAGCAAAAAAATGACCATCAGCGGATAACCAAATGAATGACCACCAGCGGATAAGCAAAACAATGACCACCAGCGGATAAGCAAAAAAATTACCACCAGCGGATAAGCACTCAGGATACTGAGAAATAGCATCATACAAATTTTGTTCCAGAACTGAACAAGCCATGCACAGTATCATGAACAATACGTCAACTAACATTTTAAGTGTTTTTAATTATTTTAGACAGGCAGCAAAGGGCACAAGGATAGCATACAACCAGGGGGGCAGCCCACCACATGGCACATCCACACAATTATACTCTATGGGCGATTAAGAGACACCAAGTAGCCTACAGTAAGTGTCTTTGGGCTAAGGGAGGAAACAGTAGCAACTGGTACCTTTTACTTGTAACTCCAATTAAACTTTCTCCATTCACTTCCAAAATCTGGTCACCAGGCTGTAGCTGTCCTGTGAAAGTCATAATATGAATTAATTAAATTCAAATACTAAGGACAAAACATAATAATAATAATAATAACAAACACAAACTAGTCAAAATAAAGCACTAAGAAAAACAATTAAACATGCAACATATCATTTTGACAGCTCTAGAATCTCTATTAACCACACAAAAATAAAACATAGGGATTAGAGCCCAATTGGCTATTAGCCATGACAAACTTCAAACTGTAGCGTAGCAAAATTACAATCAAATGTAACATATTTACATCAAACGTAATTAGCAGTGCCTCAGTGAAATGACAATATTATAATTTACATTTTATGCCATTCCTTTGACCAGCAATAGCACTGGCATGACAGGCTTTCTCCTTAGCATTACGCTGACTGGCATGTTATAATCCCTGCCCGTTTCCACTAGACGAACAGCAATACCCTAGAAATTCAGCCGGAAAAAAAGATTAATTCTCCAGAGCTTTAAATTCAGATTTGGGAGTGTCAGTTCATCTGCTAGTTCTGTGTCCGACGTCTTGAAAGGAAACTATTCTTGAGTGACTGTTAGACTCATGTAGAAGCCTACATGAAACTAGGTCATGTCTGTGAAACTAGGTTTGTGAGTGTTTTATTAATGAGTCCTATTTTGACAAGGGAGGTGACTTAGGTACTGATTCCCGATTACAGTAATTTCAACAAAGACAATATACTCAAGTCTAAGAAACAATTAAATGACTACAATACTCTTATAGCAATCAACATAGTGAAAATGAAATAATCTGGCTTGGAAATTAATCGTGTTAATTTTATAGTGATAATTCCTTATCATTTCTTTAACCCTTCTAAAGGATTGCCAGATGGAAGCATACATAAGAAAAATACTGTAATTTGCAGTATATTTTATTTAAGGCTTAAAATCTTAAAGTCTTTCATGTTGTAAGTGTACTTTCAACCTCTGCCAGACTTGTTGTTTTCAGAGCCATTAGTAAAATAGATTTAGGATTTTAGATTGATCTCATGGACTGAGATTTAATAGTGTTTGTAATTGTACCTGTCATATACTGTACACCATTAATCGCCAATGTGTGTAATAAAAAATTAATTTAACGTCCCTTCTTATAATTCAGTGTCCTCTCTTTTTTATTGTAATCTGTTCATTGAGCCTTTTTGAAAGCACTGAAATGTGATATTTTTGTTGGAAATTAATAATTTATACCTCACAAATTTACTGTAAGTTAAACCATTAAATAAATATTAAGATATGGGTCATGCTCACAAACTTGAGAATTTACAAAAGAAACTGTGAAAAACTGTACAGTGTTTGTTTTTTGTATATAGCAATTGAAATTACCTTAACTGTTTTAGGTTAATTAAAATAATGTCATTTGTTCTTTTGTTTTTTTGTTGTTTTTTTTTTAATCTTTCGATCTTCTTTTAATCTTTTTAAATCCTTTATTATATAACCTACATTAACTATCAAACTGCATTATAAGATGTATATTTTTGCTTGAATTTTTGTAAGTCATTTCTTTCTCATTTCGGTAACTCTTGCCTTGGATTTGATGAAATATTTTTGTTTATTACAGAAATAACAAAACTGATTAACTACCCCAGAGGCGAAATCAACAATTTAAAGTTTAATGTTTTGAAATTAATTTGAGTAACTGGAGAAAATTTATATCATATGGTAATCAGTTTGTGACAATGGGCCATATTCTCCCATTTTTGATAACTCTACATATTTATGATTATAAATTCTAATATTAGGTGTGATTGATCATGGAAACCCCCTTAAACACCCTACTAAATACAATTCTATTAAATTCAATTCAATTAATTTTTATATAACTACATTTATATACATTTAACCATCTTCTGATAAAAATAAGAAATCAGAAGTTAAATGACGAAAGAAGGTGATATCATAACAACATGTGTTTTCCTATTTTACAAACCAGGTGCTCAGCATGGTACAGCATCAGGCAACAGGACACACCCTGAACTCCACACACCCATGTAGTCAGGTTGTTTGCCCTATGACTCCCTCTCTCTTTGGGTGGCGAGCCTCTAAGTACTCTGTGTCGACAGAACTTGAACCCCAAAGGTTGGTAAGGACTTACGCGCCAAGTTACAATGGGTATCACTCATTGGAGCTAAACAAGGATAGGCATTCAATAAACAGGAACCAAGACAAAGAGTCAACACAGAAAACCAAAGAACTCACTAAAGATCACAACCAGAATCAATGAAATCAAAATCAGTGAGCTAAATAAAAAGATAACTGAGAGTTCAGGCAGATTCAGAAAAATCAGGCCAAGAGAGCAGGCCTCCAAATAGGAAGGATCAAGCATGATAAACGACCCGTGGGACCTTGACCAGAATCAGTAGGTGTGGCTGATTATATATTAATATCATCTGGGGGTGGGTGTGGCCTTTGGGAACAACCAATACTGAAGCAGACTATTAGTGGTCTGGATTCTTGGCTGGATATGACACGTGAAACAGCTAGTTCTCTGATGTACCTTAGTACCTTACTCCATTTGATATCAGTGTTTCTTTAGTTCAGTGGATGACTGCATTTTACCCAACAATGGACTCGAATTTCTTACCATCACACGAGGCAAGGCCACCACATAAAATCCTCTTCACATAAACACCAAATTCTTCTCCACATTCCTTTACACCTCCAATAACTTTAATTCCTAAAGACAAAAAAACAAAAACGCGTGCATTATGTAGTTAATTTACATTCCGAATATCATTTCTTCCATTTATATATTGGAATTGTAATAATCAAGAGTATCCATGGAAAGCTTGGGTGCATTTCCATCATGGACATTCAGAAGACCACTTAATTAACATTAATCAATTGTCAATAATTAAAGAATCTCCATATCTAGTCTGGGGCTCTGCATATTGGACTTGTTTGTCCAGCACATCCTACAGATGCTTGATCAAACTGAGAGCTGGGGAATTTGTAGGTCAAGTCAATACTTTGAACTCATTTTTAATGCTCTTCAAACCATTCCTGAGCATTTCTTGCAACGGGACAAGGTATATTACCCTGCTGAAAGAGGCCATTGCCATCGGGAAATACTATTGCCATGATGGAACGTACTTGGTGAGCAATAATGTTTAGGTAGGTAGTTTGCATCAAAATAACATCCACATGAATGCAAGGACCCAAGGTTTCCCAGCATCACATTGCCCAGGGCATAGCATTGCATCTGCCAGTTTGTCTTCTTCCCATAATGCATCCTGGTGGCATCTCCTCCCCAGATTAGTGATGCACACACCCACCTGTCCACATGATATATAAGAAAACATGGCTCACCAGACCAGGCCACCTTCTCCCAGTGCTCCCGTTCTGAAGCTCACATGCTCATTTCAGACATTTTTGGAGGTGGACAGGGGTCAGCATGGGCTCTCTGATGGTCTGTGGCTATGCATGCACCATACAATACATAGCAAGCTGCGATACACTGTGTGTTCTGTCATCTCAACCCCTGAGCCTGTACCAGGTTCACCAGTTGCCCATCCTTGGACCACGTTTGGTGCGTACTGACCACTGAATACTGAACCAGGCTTCTAGCCGTTCTAGCCATTGTCCAAGTCACACAGATCCTTACATTTCCCCATTTTTCCTACTGCGAACTCAGCTTCAAGAACTAACTGTTCACTTGCCTAATATATAATGACACCCCAACAGGTGCCACTGTAACAAGATAATCAATGTTATTCACTTGATATGCCAGTAGTTTTAATGTTATGGGTGATCGGTGTATACTGATAAGATTACAGGATGATCCTACCGTGAGCATACTTCACTGATGAAGTTAAAGCTCTTATGTTACTCCCTGCTAATAGACTTTTTGCTTATTAGCTAAGTTGAATGACCTCTAGATGTTTAAAGCACACAAACACATCTCTGGTGAATGCAGCAGGATTTTCACCTTGAAAACATGCCTTGAATCATTAGTGGCTTCCTTAAGCTATGCTCTCAAGTGAAATCTGTAAACAGCCGAACTTGACCGTGGCCTGAGTCCCCAAAAAGGAAGGACTTCAAAACACAAACACCTGCTTCAGTGTTTCAGTGACTGTTTCTAATTCAGGTAGGTGGGTGTGGTCATCCTGTTTTAGCTCCACCCACTGTTTTCAGACCAGTGCTAAAAAATTACAGCTATATTACACATGGGTAAAATCATTTATTCACAGCATTCAACATATATTTCATATATTACAAATCTTGAATCAGTCGACAAGACAGTATAGTTTAAGCTGGTGATTTGTTAAGCAATCAGGGCTGGTGTCTTGCCGAGTGCCTGTTAGGAATGTTCCATGGTCACATGCTACACTTAGATGGCCAGATGGCAGAGATGCCTGCCTCAAGCTTTATGTGTGCAAATTAGCTCAACAATGGAGGACATCCCAAGGAATATTCTTTGATAATTACCAGTATTATTACAGATCAAAATGGAAAATAAAATGCACAGATGGGTGACACAGTATCTGGAATATCAAATATTGTACTTGATAGAAGGTGAGATACCAACTCAGATGGCTGTTCGAAAGCGGTCACCAGTATTTGCTGACTGTTTTTAACATTGATTAAAAATTCTGTCTCTGGTAAGGTGAAAAAAGCATATCACCCAGAGGAGCACAGAGTGCTGCGTAGTAAGTGTTTACTGGAATTGTGGACTGTGACAGTTCAGTAAAGAGTTCAAAAAATCTTGTGCCACTCAAGTTCCATAACCTTGACTTGCATTGACGAGCTGTGATGTACTGAGACAGCGTTCACTGTCATGACATGGCTATGTTCAATATTGAAATTATTAGTATTTTTAGTATCTTTAAAAGACTCACACTACCAGTAAGTCAGAATCATCAATCTACCTGCAAAGTGTGAACAAGAGATTTTTTTTTTTGATGTCACAAAACAGATGCTGTGGCTAAAGCAAAATTGCATCCACTAATCAGAGGATTAAGGTTTGCACAGTGTTGGCCTTATTACATAATTACATTCTGGTTTTTCATTACTGAAATGCCATGTTAATTACTCGCTTGGAGCACATTTTGTCAATGGCACTGGTGTAGAACACACTGCCAGTACACATTACAGACACATATGCTGTGTGATACGACAGCAGTTTGATGGGAAATTGAAAGCTTACCCAGTCCATTCTCACAGTCTGTAAATTCCATGGAATAGACGGTCCGATCTGATCCATATGGACCCATCAGTGTCCTGAATATCACATGGAAGACACAAGGGGTCAAATTATATTTCATAGTCTTTTTTTGACTGCTATGGCACATTTCATGAAATATGGAAATATGGAAAGTATCAATCAGCATTGTTGTAATCATGAGAGTCAAAATGCTTAGGTGTATTGTCAATATGTCGGTGTAAGTACACTCCCGAGCTCCACAATTCCGAGTAATAGTCTGTTCCCGCTTTCTCATTGTCACTGGCTGATCATTTTTATTTAGCAAACTGTTACATATTCATGTCAAAGACACCATTTCCAACACTGCAAGGCTCTACATTACAGTGTACAAAGCTCACTGGCAAGAGAAGGCACTCGAATGCACATGTAACTGCACTTGAAAGGGCGACCCGACAGTGATGTCACCTCGTCATTGTGACATTATACACCACTTCCTGCGACATGATCACCAGTTCCTACAAAATCTCTCACAAAGTCATAACTTGCTTATTGTTTAGAATATTGGAGTGTACAAGGAGACGTCCCTGATTTAGAACATCTCAGCATGACTCCTTGATGCTTCGCCGAATTTCAATTTCGGTCTATATCCTCAAGCAAGATCAAATGAGTACTCTCTGCAAGCCATCTAAAGGGGATCCATCTTTCTGGTTCTGGTTTGGTTGCAGCCAAGAACAAGAAAATGCAGTGCTGACAGATTTATGGACCTCATGTCTAAGAGAGAAAATGTGTCAATCTATTGGACTGGACCACCAATGTGACCAGACATTTAGTGCTGGGTATGCGCATGTATATGGTGCATGACCACCTCAAAAAAACGGACTTACCGTTTACCCACATAAATGTTGCCAGAAATGCCTATCAAGTGCATGTACTTAATTATATGGCATCAGAGTGTGAAGGCCCACGTATCTCTGGTTTAATTCCAGCATTGCCTCTTACAAGACTTTTGATCACTATAATGAAAAACTTCAGTTAATTGAACCAGTTTTTCTCTCGAATTGTTTTCATTTAAGAACACATTATGTGACTGTTGTCTAGTTTCTTGTAAAAGTGAAGCTGTAGCAGATTTCATTCACACCGTTTTTTAAGACGATCGTGGCATCACTGATTAAAACCTTAAGCACCAACTTCTCTTCCTGAGCAATGGGGGATCTTCTATACAGTAGCACTTAAATTAGCTGTAGTTGCACCTTTAAAAAAAATGCATAACCTCTGCTAAACCTTGCTTTCTATTTAGAGTTTCGTTTGCCCTAGATGAAGGCATCTGCTAAAAATGGTTGTTTTTAAAGGGTCTGTTAAGAAATTTCATTTACAACCCTCTTACCTCATCCAAAATGTTATTTTTTTATTGAGAAGATATTACTAACACCCGAGAAAGACACTTATTTTGCGTCAGTTTTCCCGTAGTTGTGAGGCTAAGCATGGTGCACGCTTTGTAAATTTTAAGAAAACGATCATGTTATGTAGATTAATAGCGGATAACAGACGCCAGCGATTACGTATTACAACCACGGGCTAAACAACATCTATTTATAAGCAAATCTGTCTTAAGGTTAAAGGATCCACGGAAAAGTGTTAAATGATATAAAAATGTATTTAAAAAGTACACAAGTAATATTTGGAGCAAGGAATACAGTTGGATAACACGTGAAATGAACAAATAAATAAATAAATTCCTCGCACGGGCGAAATGATCGTATGAGTAGACTGCTTGAATAAATGTTACCCTGATCAGGATCCCTTATCTATGCACGCCGATCCCCAGTGCACGTTTGCGTTACCTGCTGAGAAGGACAGCTCCTTTGTACATGACCGAAAACGTGGGCATTGTGCACTGACTCCTTCGCATCCAGCCGCCGAAGCGATCTGTCCATTCCGCGCTGTCTAAAGGGCGCTCGCACCTACTGTACTGTGGGAGGCACATGATCCTGCCCTATGGCATTCAGCTGTGAACCGACGATCCACGACAACTCCGCTGACAGATTAATATAGACTGCACTGTATTTACATAAAAATTAAATGTGCTGCCAAATTAATATTACATTTTAAAAATTAAAAGGCTGCAAGAATGAACATGCAAGTGTAGATTTTACTATTAGGGGACAATTCCAATATTTCGTTTAATTTTAATTCAAAGCAGATTATGCATATTACCATAAATGTTTTAAATTACTGGGCACTGACTTGGGAGTCTTTAAATTTTTGTGCTATTGAATAATAAAATTGCCCTGTCTTTAATTGCTGCAGCATTATCTTATCAGAACCCCTGAAGTAATGTTTCATAATAATAGGGTTACACCGTGACTACAATACCCCAGGATCCTTTCCGGCGAAATATTTCTCAATAAATGTGCAACAGATGGTTTAACATTACACCAAAGACTAATATCGCAGATTAAATTAATACAAAACCTAAGACAAAAGAGTGTTAATGACAAAAAGGAGCGGGGTCATAAACAACCATTATTACTTGCTTTTGGATAAGTTTTATTACTTGGCAATAATCTGATAGAAAGCATAGTGTCCCTCTATAAATAATACAACCTACACCCAGGTTTCCCAATTATTTTTCCCAGAGGGTCAAAATCTACACAACGCCAAGGGCTACTGCACTAAAATTTGCCAACCAGTTGGTTGATGAAACAAACTCTTCCTCTGTAATTAATGATACAATGACAGCACCTAGATGTTAAAAGTGGATTCAATAAGCCTTTCATTCCACATTTGGGTTCTTCCCAGCCACTAGAGGGCAGGGCACACTTAGCTGGACCAACAGATTTTGAGCTCAGACCTCTGATTCTGTTAGTTGCTTGGGGTTGTTTGCTATTTGAAGGTGTAGGCGTGTAGCTCTCGCCGGTAAGACGCAAGCACAAGAGATCTTTGTGTTTTAACTGATTGATGGTTTATTCCAGAGCAGGCTTCATTACCATCAATGACACACGTGAGAACTAAATTCAGACAAAATATAAACATAAAATAATAGTAAATGGAACTGTTTTGGTTGTACGTCTTATTTACATTGGCATTTGTTGTCCATTACTAAATGTATTGTGGATATGAATTCGCTAAGCTAACGCGAACCTCAGTTAGCAAATAATAGTGAACGTCAGAACAACAGTTCCGTGCTATTGCTTAGTTACACTTAATTATACTAAACCTATAATAGCGCGTAAAAGTAAAACAACACAAAAAAAACAAGTTTAGACTGACAGGTTAATGTCCAAATCCACCAAATCACTTGTGACTTTCTTAGGCATGACCTTAGGGAGTAAATACATTCAGTAATACTTTATCAAACTAACCTTAGGACTAACCTAAAGAATGACACAGAAGTGCACAGGAGACATGACCTTATCAATCTGCTTCTATCAAAGTAACAGTCTTCTGGGCCTCTCCAGGAAAGTGTGCTTAGAGATGCGTCTGCCATTCTGATCCAAGCTTGAGTCACTATTTAGCAACTTAACCCTTCTCACTCGGTTGTCCTTTCCAGGGTATACTGTACTTCGACAATCCTTGCTAGCCTCCATTGGTTTCATGGTGCAGTGTCATCATGCAAAATAACAATGCCATTTACCTTTGCAATTCGTCCATCCTTGCTCCATTTCTCTCTCTGCTGGAGATTTAGGAGGTACTCCTTTTTCCACCTTAACCAAAGGTTATTAGCTAAGAATTGTACTCTCTGCTATTCTTTGATGAACCTTCCAGGGGGTGGAGATACAATTGCGGATTTCATAGTCAAAATATGATTTGGTGTCAAAAGCTCTTGTCCCAATGGGTCATTGAGATGTTCCGTAGTTAGAGGTCTGCTATTGACAATAGCCATTACTTCATAGAGAAGAGTTTGCATAGATGTGCTATCTAGTCTTCTTGCTGACTGATCAAAAATAGAGGTCAAGACACTTCTTATTGTGCGAATTTTTCTTTCGCACATGCCACCCACATGACTTGCAGATGGAGTGTTCATGATGACGTAACATCCATGCTCCTTTAATTGTTCCGAACTCATGTTCTTCAACGCCTCAAGGAACTCTCGTCTTGCACCGACAAAGTTTGTACCTTGATCGCATCTAATTTGGCGGACAGCTCCATGTATAGCAATGAATGAGCACAGGGCATTAATGAAGGCATCGGTGGTTAGCATTTCAATATGCATGGCTCTGGAACACATACAGGTAAGTAACAGCTCATAACGCTTCCCATCTTTGACATAGAATGGGCCGAAGCAGTCCATTCCACAGAATGTAAAGGGTGGTGATGTTTCTAAGCCCTCTTCTGGTAGGTAAGCCATCCTTTGCTCTTCCATGCATCTTTCCTACATCTTGTGCATTTGTAGATATGGGAAGAAACTGCCTTACTGCAACCTAAGATCCATATACCATTAGACCACAGTTCATTAATAGTTATTCCTCGACCCTGGTGTTGCACTCAAATGTGATAGTGCTTGATTAATAGTCCTCACACGTGACTGACTCTTGGGATGACTGCTGGATGCTTTACCTGCGGATGGAGAGCTGCATGTGTTAAGCGACCTCCCACCCTGAGGGTACCTTGTTCATCCAGGAATGGGCTTAGCTTGTACAAATTGTTTGCCCTTTCTCTATTGTGCAACTCTTTACGGCGTTTGAGATTCCTAATTTCATTGAAGAAAGCTGCCTCTTAATAATGGTAAGCTCAGCCTCCCTCCTTTCTTCTAAGCTTGTGGGTTCACAAGATTTTGGCTTGATAGCACGATAGCTCCATAGCACGTCGCTTATGTCTGGCAACAGCTTTCACTACTCTTGTCCAGTGTGAGAAGTTATTCAGATGATCTACTAATGATTTTTCTTCCTTTGCCTGGGTATCATGGACCTGGGCCTCCACTGGGAAGTTCCTTCTGCCAAAGGAAGTGTAGTCGATCTGGACCTGTGAACCATTTAGAGGTGGTTAGTTGTTCTGTTGTGGCCCCTCTGGAGGTTTGATCAGCCGGATTCTCCTCTGAGGTTACGTACCTCCACTGGTCAGAATTTGTGCTGAGCTTGATACGCTGAACACAGTTGGCTACAAAAACATGAAATCTTCCGGCTTCATTATTAATGTAGCCAAGAACAACTTTTGAGTCTGTCCAGAAGAATTCACACAGACTGTCAATCTCCAGCTCCTTCTTTAGTATGTCACTTATTAGAACAGCTATTACTGCAGCTGAAAGTTCTAATCTTGGTATGGTCATCACCTTAGTTGGAGCGATTCTTGACTTGCCTATAACAAAAGAGCAGTGGATTTCACATGTGGCACTTACTGTTCTGAGGTAAGAGCACTCTCCATAACCTGAAACACTAGCATCGGAGAAATGATGAAGCTCATAAGACTTGACTTCCTTGAAGCTGGACGGTATGAAGCACCGTTGAATCTTAACACCAACTAAGTTTTGAAGATCTAGAAGCCAGAACTCCCACTGAGATTGTAGGGCATCAGGAAGTGGGTCGTCCCCGCTAACCTTATCTTGACAAATACGTTGCAGCATCTGCTTCCCTACAAGGATGAAGGGTGCTAAAAACCCAAGCAGGTCATAGATGGAGGCTACTGTGGACAAGACTCCTCTGTGGGTAAGTGGCTGTTCCTTTACAACAACTCTGAAATGGAATTCGTCAGATGCAATGCACCACTGAACACCAAGCGCCCTCTCCATGCACAGCTCACCCAGAGCCATATCCAGGTCCTTGGCTCCTTCTGCCAGCTCTTCCTAGGGAATGTTAGTCATTACTTCTTTACTGTTAGATACGAAGTCGTGCCAATGTAGTTTACCAGTGCTACACAGCTCCCTTGCTTCCCTTACCAGCTGAATCGCTTCCACCTCGGATGGTACACATATCAGTCCATCGTCAACATAAAAATTTCGTTGTATGAACCAGATGGAATCTTCACTGAAGCGTCCTTTTCCTTCAGCTGCAAGATGTTTGAGTCCATAGTTGGCAAAACCTGGCGATGAAGCTGCACCAAACAGGTGAACTTTCATTCTGTAAACTGAGGGTTGAGATTCTAGATCTCCATTTTCCAACCGCAAGAATTTCAGAAGATCTTGGTTTTCTACTTTCACATGGAACTGGTGGAACATGCGCTCTGTCACACATGATCACTACTGGATACTTCAGAAAACAACACAGGATGCCCACCAAGGTGTTTGTCATCTCTGGACCTGTGAGGAGATAATCATTCAATGATGTGTCTTGATACTTGGTGAGGGATAAATCATACTGGATGTCTGCCATTCTCTGTGTCTGGGACCAGATGTCCATCATCTGTAAGCTTAATGTCCTGTTTCATTATTGGCAGGAACCTCAGATCTTCCTGTGAGATGTGACTGTCCTCTGCAACCCTTTCACTGAAGTCTGATTCCAGCACCTTAATTATGTCTGGTGGTGTGATCACTTCTTTGACCTGTGTTCTGCACACACAGTGTACCTCACTTGTAAGGTTCAAGGAAGATTGAAGACCTGGCATCACTTGTCTCACAATAGCATGATGGCTTACTCCAATGGCATCCCCATAGTCAGTATGTGAGCTACCATAACCAACTATACTCCATCCCAGATCTGTTCTCTGGGCACAAGGCTGATTTTCCTTACCAGGCACAACTTCTCTCGGAAGAAGAGCTTGGGGGCAATTGTAGCCAATTGCAGTCCAATATCACAACTCTGTTGCGACACCAGTTCATCTGCAATGTGCTCAAGATGAGGCCACGCTCATGCAGTCTCAGGTGTAGGAATGTGATCTCTGTCGGCAGGATTGAACTTCTCGTGTGTAGGTCACTTTCCTGTTCAAGTAAAATCCTCTTACTTGTAAATCTGTTACTTGTAAGTTTAACTTAAATAAACATTAATCCTTACAGCAAAACTCAGAAAGCACCCTTAAAGAATAATCACTTGACACTTGTCTATAACTGTGTGCTTACTCTTTGCATTTCTTAGTAATACCTATACCACACCAGCAATAAACTACACAAAAAGAGTGAGTACATAATACCAGCATGTCTTATAAAGGCACAAAATATCAGCAGATGACAGCATCTACTGAAACCTGCAAACCACTTGCAGCTGAGTTACCACTGGCTGGGTGTCAAGGGACCCCAATATGCGGGAGAACACAGACGTTTATTTGAAGTACTGGTACAACAAAACCGATGGGGAGATCCAGAATTGTAGCCGGGGAAGACGAGCCAGGAGAGTCCGGAGCCGAGGTAGGTCCGTCCGACAAGCAGGAACGGGACAGGAACACCAGATGAGTGGAGGAGATCGGGGCAGGAGCAGGCAGGATCGAAGTGGGCAGGCAGGCGGGGATCAGGAAGGGAACCGGCAAGGTCAGGACAAGCGGAGAGAGCAGGCAGGGCTAAGACAAGGCGGGCAGGACGCAAAACAGGGCAGGTAGAACGCTCAGTACGGCACATGAGGCAACAATGCATCGCAAAGATCTAAAGTAACCTGCTACCTTATATACTGCTGGAGGGGCGGGGAGCCAATATCCGGCTATTGCCTGCTTCCCACCCCTCTGGGCGTGACACTGGGTTCTTCTCTCTTCCACTCGCGACGAGCACTGCGAGTTCTCACTGTAGCTCCCTCCAAAGCTATGCAAAGTTATTAAATACACATACCTCATTGGCTGCACAAGCACACAATGCTGGATCCGTTAGCAAACCGAACTGGACATGGGGAAAAACCGTGCTTGCTGATGTACCTCAATAATAGTGAACATCAGAACTACAGTTCTGCTCTATTGCTTAGTTACACTTAATTATACTAAACCTATAACAACACGTAAAAGTAAAACAACGCAAAAAAAAACAAGTTTAGACTGACAGGTTAATGTCAGTTACAGAAGGTATGCACTCATTTAAGCAAACAGGTTGACAGGAACCTCTCGATGCTTAGTGTTATTATTTTTGCACACTCCCTCCTTTGACTCTGACTCCTTTGTTGTGTATGTACCTGAATTTTGGCCTGTGTTTTGATTACTGGATAATTTATGGGAAATCAGATATCACAACCCTTAAATTAGGTGTAATTGTCCTGTAATGAATGCTTTGCTTTTGTAACTTATGGCAAACATAATTAGTTAAATTAGACCTCCTTATCTGGCCTCAGGGCCCTCACAGCTGTCCTTCTCAGTTCCCGGTACAGACCGGAGTTGCCATCAAGCTCTGCACTGCAACTCCTCTCAATAACATCCAGGGTGCGCTGCGAGATGAAACACCTTCTTCTGGGAACACTAGCAACGCCAACACAACCCTCAGCAACCTTCAGGGTCTTGTCAAGGAAGGTCTCCCACATGACATTAGAATCAGCAGCCACACCCTAGTCTACAGGTTCTTCAAACAAACTGCGTGCAAACTCATTAGAAACACCCTGATCATGCCTGGCCAAGTCCAGCCTCATTCTACTAATAGGTTGTAGACTACTGGACCTAAGCTGAATCTTCAGAGTAGCAACAACAAGACTGAGGTCAGAATTCACAAACTGGGTGCTTCTGTAGACCCTGCAGTTCTGTGGGATCCTCCATCCTGCCAATGAGGAGGTGATCGATCTTCACTGCGCCACCAGTACTGGAGTACCAAGTCCAACAATGCGGCTCAGGGCGCTGGAACCGGGACGCAATGATCTGCAGCCCAAGACCTTTCACAAAGTCAAAGAACATGGAGCCACTTTCATCATTTACATTTACATTTACATTTACAGCATTTGGCAGACGCCCTTAACCAGAGCGACTTACATAAGTGCTTTTAGACTC
>JAODKK010000093.1:22197267-22212166 GCA_026774405.1 Petrocephalus microphthalmus | reverse complement strand
AGACCTGTGCCACCGCCCCTGCCAGTCTGGCGTGGAGAGTGAGAGAAAGTATAAGCAGAGGAGAGAGCTGCTGGTGTAGCTGAGTTCTCGGGGGTTATCCAGGTCTCAGTTAGAGCCAGAAAGTCAAGAGAGTAGTGAGAAGCAAGGGCGGAAATGAAGTCAGCTTTCTTTACAGCTGATTGGCAATTCCAGAGGCCGCCCGACACACTACATTGGGACTGGGAGGTCAGGGGAGGGTAGATTAGATTGCTAGTTGTGCGGCACCTGGATGTTGGATGGGATCTTCTAGGTCTAATAGATGGTTGCCAGACCCATCATGACCACCCATCAACCACCTAGCGAAGCTGAGAAAAGGTCCCCCTCTTTGAGACATCACTCGCCGCGGTCGAAGTATACACTGAGACAGCAGACAAGACACCCAGAGAGTGACTTAGCACATAATACGCTCATCGAAAGGAGAGACATTGGATACCATTGAGAGGAGCCAATCCACCACAGCTACTCCCTGAGTATGGCAGCCATCAGAGCGACCAGACCAATAATAGGTGTACCCACCTACAGAGATCTGGCCAGTCCCAGGTCTACGTACCTCGGAGAGTGCCACCACTGAAATGTGTAGTATATGAAGCTCAACAACTACTATTCTTCTATTTACATTACTCCCCTTGTGCGCGGATGGTACTCACACACGCTAAAGTGAGGTATGAATTGGCCTTAACAGTTTAACTGAGTGGATTGAGCAGATCTGGGCCCAGATACTGGCAAAGCTGGGTGCCTCACCATTGACTTGTTGGCAGTCATGTCTTTCAGAAAAAGTTGCATGTGTATTCATAGACAATGCTGAACGCAATAGAAGGGGTGGTAATCCTTATGCACCCGGAACAGATCTCCCTTGGCCATGAATTCCTGTAGCCCCTGACACATAAATTACTTAGGAGGGAAGTCACTTTTGACAGGTTGTTTCAGTTTTTATGCTGAGACGTAATTGTGTAACCTGGACCTACTATCTAGTGCCTCATAGAAGACCTCATAGAATTAACTCCAGAAAGCCCTGCTGAATATCGGTGACCAATGGAGACATCACTGAAGTAATACTGGTTTGGGCCTCAGATGAAGCACGGATGAATATTTCTTTTAAACTGCTACTTATCTCAAGGAATCTAGACTTTGCATCTACTAAAACAATACAAAATGTATTTTAAACTATTACTACCACTGGTACAAAAAAAAATCTCTTTTAGTTGACGCTAACCAACCCCCACCGATAATGACAGTAGTAAGTAATGCTCAATTTGTTAATTCTTCCAAGCTGTTGTCGCCTAAACTCCTCTCCGCTGCATTTGCTCAAGGCTAAAGAGATACTCTATTTCTACATATTGAACCTGACACCCATTTTCAGATCTTACAATAAAGCAGTGATGTCCCTTTAAATGAAAACAGACGTTTTATGACTTCTGCATAATGCCTTACATGCGCTACATACATACGGAGTGAAGGCCTCTAAAATGCACACATTTTACTGCTTACTTAATTCATTTATTCAGTTTTAGTGACTTCTATATACTGAAAGAAATCTAAATTAATTAAGGTTTAATTTATTATAATTAGAAATTTGACAGCAGATATAATACATAGTGAATCTCTGGCGATTATCATGTACAATATTACTATATGATAAGTAGCCCATTATTTTAGACTGAATTTATAGCCACAGTAACTTTATTAGTCAGTTATTAATATGCTGTATATCATGGTTTCTATGACTGTTTTTATGGATTTATATTATTCTACATTATATTTGCTCATTCCCCTTCTGTGGGTGCCATTTTTAGTTTAATTAAATTAATTTTTTATTAATCTAATTATGACGATAAATCTCAATCTTATCTGGAAATCTCTTTTAAATTCCATGAGTTTATTTTAAGAATAACTTTTAATATGAAAATCTAATCGTACTTTTATTGAGTAACTTTTAATGACATTTAATAATGAATAATGAAATTTTGTCATGCTGTGAAGTTCAGCAACTAATGCTTTGGCATTATAAAAAAGGGGGATTTTAATACATTGCCTTCTTTCACTTTTAATACATGACGCTTCCGAGTTCTATAATGTTAATATTGATGAAATATAAAATACCACACAGTCAAAACAGTGAGGATTAAAGCTTTAATGGCCGAATCTTGCTTTTGGAGAGGCAGTCTCCTTTGTTATGTAACAGACCCTTTCAGACTATAATGAAATAAGCACATTCAGAGATGCTGATGAGCCCGAATATGTTATGTTGATATCTTTCAGTGGCTAAATGATATCCCCCAAATGCTCTCTATATAAGGGATGGGCTTCAATGGTGAAGGAGCAGCAACAGAATGCACACACACACACAACTATCCATTTCTTGAGTTTGGTTGCTATGGAAACCCCTATTTGCATTATAATTTTAATCACAGTGTCTACACCGTGGGTTGTTATCAGATTAAGGGATAATCCTGACCACAAGGGGGCCTCACAAAAACTATTCCCCAACAGGTCTGGGGTACCAAGCTCGCTGGAACTGCCCCCCTTCGTCTCTCCATCGCCACTGAGAAACAGATAGGGTGAAGCCTCTGCGTTTCTAGAGGCGACTGCAAAACGGAAGCTGGTTAATCGGAATTCACCCCTTGTGTGAACGTATGTGCGCAGGGAGAGAACAGATGTTTGGCTGCCCTCTAGAGGGCATCGGTGACAGGGTCACGCTTTGTTCGGAGCAAATGTGACAGGGGCAGAACTTTCAAACGCTGCGGCAAATTAATATCGATTCTAACACAGGTGTATAATATAACATCTGATATAGGCTCTAAAACAAATTTATAGCTAGGAAAAGAAACCCTCGAACGAATCTCTTTCACATTTTGTATATAATATACACTCCAGAATAAATAGTTTTTACTTGGTCTGTAATTTACATGGCAAAATTGATTTATTGGTTTTTTTTTGCCTGAAAATGTAATTAATCTACCCCAGAACACAAATTAGCAACGATGGTCAACCATCGGAAAAAATATGTAAATAAAATAAAACTGTACCTATCAAATTGTCAGGAATAAAAGAGAATGTGTCAAAGCTGTGAAATGTGAACAGGAAAATAAGAAAACCCGCTATATACCAATACACCTGCTGAAGCACTTAAAGGTCGACGCTAAAACATGCCTAATGTGCCGTGAGGTATACAGTGTGATAAATGCACACGTTGGTTCCCAGGCACCCAGTAAAACCATTTCTGGAAGACTTGGTCATCCAGTGGGCAGCACGCCTTCTGCTGCAAAAGATGAACAATTAAAAATCACCAGCTGTTCTCATCTCCATCTGTACCTGCCAGAATCTGGTCCACTTGCTTAATTAAAATCAAATCCCCATCCACTCAGCCATTTCAGTCACCGCCACACGAAACCTTGTGCTGTATGTGATGTGATTCTCCGGCAGTGTGGAAAAAACTGACTGGCAATAAATAGCAATAGCAATAGCAATAAATCTGCCGCAATATTGAATTAGACAGTATTACAGTAACTACGAGGGAAAATATTAATGCCCACTTCAACTTCACTGAAAACAATTTCAAGATAATGGCCTAGGCCGTTCCGTATATTAAAATGTTCTTTTAGTGGGAATTAGAAAACAAGATGCAATTATATTAGATTAACGATTAGCAAAGAACGGTAGCCCACAGTTTGATGTTAGACACTTTTGGTATATTTGAGATACTGAACATTTATAATATAGTAGTTTGAGGTGCCAGAGGACATCAAGAAAATTCTACCATTGTAGGCTACATGAAGTCATCAGTTTTGCACAAGTTAAAAACGTAGACTATACTCATTATCAGTGTAAAGCATACAATGTAGTTTAACATATAGCCTATTTACACACACTCGCAGGACACCGTGGAAGCATTAGGTAGCCTCATCAACCGCAACTATATCATATCATACATAGATTTATTCTTCCAAACATTGTCATTGAACAAGCAATTTACACATTTTAGGCTTTATATTTTATTTTTTATTTTTCTTTATATTTTTATAGGCCTACGGGCTATTCGTCATTAATTAGAAGAAAAGATCGTATACTGTAGAAGTGTACGTATACAAATTTCCAAATGAAATCTGAATGAGAAAAGGAGTTCTGGCTCATTCAAATTATTCAAGTAAGAGAAGTTCAAGTACGATGTTTTACTACATCGATCTAAAACCATGCAATACAGTTAATACAGTAAAACGCCACACGGTATTGCATGCTGTTCAGTTAAAAAAGCATGCTATTGTTTAGAGTTTTGCTCAACTCAATCATTAACATAAACATTAAAAAAGTCATTGATCTGTGAGCACCTCATAAAATCGCATAAGTTTCTAACTTCTTCGAATGTGGATAAAAACACAGAAACCCTGATATTTCATTGAGCGATTGCATGTGTTCCTCGGGACCCTGACCAGCATCACTGATTAGAAGATGGACGGAGGGATGGATAAGCAGAGAGATAGATGGACGGAATAATAGTTTGATATGCATATGGAATAACATAAAAAAATGCCTTACCAATAAATCAGCGAGAGGCCGTCAAAATGCTCCAGCTCGCGTCCTCGAGGTTTCCGGTATGACATCGCATTCAGAATAAATGCCAGACTCAAAGGGACCGCTTCTCGGTTTAAAAAAGTCGTTTTATGGAAATGTTATGATTATATTTATTACTCCCCGACATGCTAGGCGAGCGCCGCCAGCATTCGCTCGCTATCAAAGCAATGATAGGCTACACGCAGAGACGAAAAACTCATCTGCTTCCGTTTATCTGAAAACGCGTGAATTTTTTGCATCTTTTTAGGAGATAACCAGAAACTACTGGCATTACAGTGCTCATTTCACGTCGGTGTTTTTTAGTGGTATGGATAAATCTGCGTGTTTTGCGTTTCAGAACCTGGAGTGAGGCTGTATCACATCTAATTAATTTAACTCTCAGTGTCCCTGGGCGCCTGTGTCACAAGGGCAGCTTTAAATAAAGGGCCTATGTAATAAGTTACACCTGTAAAGCCGTCAGATCTTTCAGTCAAAAACTGGATAGTTTGATTAAATAAAACTTATGTATAATCTCATAATCCTATGTCAAGTTCCCTATGTCAGCATTTATGACAGCTACAAAAGTGGGAGCGAACCTTTATAGATGCTTATGACATGTTATGTTGGCTGTCATGGAGGACTTATGTTGGTGTCATGTAGCTGTCATACAGCATCCTTATGCAAAGTGTTACCTTTTCCTTTTACTTTTTGTTCAGTTCCTCTAGATAACAAGGGATATCAAATAGGAATAGCAAATTGAGAACTGCACTAAGAACCTTATGTCCACGCGGGTCATGTCTGTGTACAATCCAAAAACATGTGGTCTATGTGTATATGGGTCTGTCAATTGCCTGCAGTGTGTCAGCAAACCACAAGCAAAGATTTCTGCAATAACAACACTGAGAAAAACCAATGGATTTTAAATCAACCTTCTTGAGCAAATTTCCAAATTTTACAGTTCCAAATTTGACCACTAGAGGGTACCACGCAGTGACATGCACGCTATGCATACCCATCCACACCGCGTCGATGTTTCCATTTTCCCCGAGGCGGGCCCTGATTTTGTTTGATGGCAAGAAACTTAGCTAAAACGCACTGACGTGTTTTCCCTCAGCTGAACATTTGATTCTTGCCCCCTGTTGGGAACCCTGACGTACTCTTTTAGCTATTTCTGTTTACTCTTTCAAAACATGGAATTCCATTGATAAAAACCACTGATATTCCTTAAAAAGGCTCCTGTCGTTGTTTTTATTGTATGAGAGTGTGGGTAACGCTGACATGTCTTAATCTTATGAAATTCATTTATATTTCTTTGGCAGAACCCTGTGATCTGTTACTGAATCTGACTTTTTATTACATTACACATTTACTTAGATGACACCCTAATTACGAGTCTCAGAAGCATGATGTGGAAATAGGCTGCCTTCCGAGGCTTTCAAATACAGCGACTTCAACCACATACAGTCCCTCTGGGACTCCTGTCTGTAAGCTGAAAAGGGAACGGAAGCTTTCAATAGGCTGTTTAATGTGGCAGCTTCTGATCTTTTGCCATGTTTGTCTGCATTAACTGTGACAGGCCCCAATGAGCCTGGCAAACGCATCCCCACTTTATAGCCCAAAAAGCCATGCGCCCCCCCCCCTCACCGCCGTCCCGACGATCTGGTCTGACAGCCCTGACCTGGTATGCGGTGGGGAGGAGCTGCTCATGAAAAGAGTTCCGCCGAAGAGTCTCCCATTTTTCCACCTTACCCACTCCTTAATGACTCCCGCTCCTGCCCTGACGCTGCCGCCGTTGTGTAAGCAGCACCAGCTACACGCCGTTGAGGTTCGCGTTATGAAATCGCAATGTTGTGGCAACACTGTGCGTCTGGGTCAGAGGGTGTTTTCGTGTTTGAGTGCCGCTCCTCCTGTGCCACTTCGCTGCCAAGCTCTGCTTACGCCCCCCAGGAGACTGATTAAGACACTCTGCTCCATATGGCCAACCTAATCTGAGCTATCCATCCATCCATCCATCCATCCATCTATCTATCATTTTCTGCAACCACTTGTCATATTCAGGGTTACCAGGAAAAAGACACAATAAAATCAGTGTGGGGCGTTCTTTATACTGGAGTGAACGGAACACATTTTACAAATTCAAGTAAGCATAAAGTTCATTTGCTTTCATTTAATGGTAAACATTAGTATGATCCTTAATACCTGTTCCCCTAAAAGAAATATTTCCAGAAATATAAGCACTTCTTCAATGCATAAGACTAGAGACATATAGAAGACATTTAGAATGGCATCTATATTACACAGGGTCAACTACAGCTTGCTTAATTTTTGCAGTTAATATTTCATATTAAGGATGTCTAAATAAATTATAAAACTTAAGGACACTGTATTGTCATCCACAATTGTGTACACGTACATAGCGTGATGACTCAACATTTCTCCATAGATCATAATGCAACATACATTGACATATAACAAAATACAAAGCGCAACAGAACAAAACAGCCCTAAACTGTGCAACAATAGAACAATGTAGGTATTGAGGTATAACGTACTGTACACATATTTAAATATAACCAGCATAATGTGTCAGACAACCACCTAGCAGCACAATGGATGTCAAATATTTGTTATTCATTGCACACAAGTATAATAGCAGCACTGGTTGAGTTAGCATGTCTGACATTTTACACTTTAGATGTGACCATACATATTACACATAGAGTGATTTGGCAGCCTTTAGTAAGCACAAAGTTGTCATTGACAGAATGTAACTATGCATGCGGAATAGTACTAGCAGGGACAGTCAGCAGGTAAAGTGCATTTTAGCATGAATGTGCATTAAGAAGTCTGATGGCTTGTGGTATGAAGCTGTTACCTAGTCTGGCAGCATGGAAGGTTTTAGCTATATTTGTTATCCCCTTACTTAGAGCAAATAAACAATTCCTAATTCATTGCTTGAAAGCTGCTGTCATTTTCTTTCACGTTTTTCATTAAATTGTCTTTCAGCTTAGAATTCTTCTTAAATTAGCAAATATAACTGCCAGATCCGACTACGCTGAGATCATAATCTAATAGAACGTAATGAAAAGCTTTAGTGTTCCCTATTTTGTCCTCAGTATTAGTTAAAAACATGATTTTGACATAACGTACTCCCGGCTTAAGTGTCACTGTTTATTTTGTCTAGATTGATGGCACCTGCCCTCAGCTGCAGGGCAAGTCCCGGTGATGTCATTATAACCACCAAAGCAGTTGCACCGGCAGCAAACACTCCTATATGTCCTCCTTCATGCGTCTTGCTCATTCGTACTGGAGAAATGCAGTTTGTTTCATCTAATCAATCAAAAAATGCTGCAGAGATTTAAAGAATGCAAAATTGAACACTTTACCAGCCAGATTGTAAATCCATTCATCCATCTATCCCTCCCTACATCCACCCCTCCATCCATCCATCTCCCATCTGCTCTATCCTATCCCGAGTTTCCGTGAGCTGGGAGGCAGTGTAGGGCACGAGGCAAAGAAACATGCTGGACAGGATGCTGATCCATCACAGTGGACACACACACAATCACCCTCTAGGGGTCATTCAGAGACACCGATTCCCCAAACTGCATGTTTTTGGACTGTGGGAACGGCCCCAGGTACACAGAGGAAACCCACACAAACACAGAACCCACCCCATGTCACACATACTCTACCCACCCACCGTAAAGCAGCACACACATATAAAAATATCTAGAAATATCTAGTTCATTGTTTATTGTCGTATGGGTGTAAGTGTGAATGATCCTCATACCTTGCCAGCACTGCAATTAAGGTTGCAATCCTGTCTGATGGAATTTACATCTGGTTAACAGATGACCTTTACTTCACACCCACAGAGGATTAGGAAAGAGGGTAGTCGGCTTCCAACCACAGCCCAGGACGCTTCAACAAGCAGGAAATGAAGAACGCCTCTTTGTTTTTCTGCATTTGCACTGAATCATTGTACTGTTCCCTCTGCCGACTTTTCTTATTATTTAAGCTACAAATTACACAGCAGTTGAAAAACTGGTCTTGCTGCTTGTTGGGAGGTTGATTTGCCAATCCTGAAGGCTGAGTCCTGTCAGCACTATCTGGATTAATCAATTAGGAAAGCTGCTTCATTCACACACCCTTTATATAAACATAGTCATCACTATAGTATTTATTTTGGTGCTAAAGTCAATGACAATAAGCTCTAGGATACAGGTATGGAAAGCCTTCTTGGACTTGAACCAGCAGCTTGCAGTTTCACTGTTTTGCTGAGAATGAGCATGAACTGCAGATAATTACTTGGGATCCAGGCCAGGGTGGTAACTGCACGGTGGAGATGCTGGAAATTATGTGTTTTTCACAAATATTTGGGGAAATAAATGCTTGGCTTCTAGTATTTTACATCTGTTCCATGACGAGACTCAAGACCCCGCAACCCTGTGTTGGATTTGTATTTGGATAATGGATGGAATTATATATGCACATGTATATACCTTTATTTTAATAACCCAAATGACCAAATCTTTTGCATCCTGATAATCCGTAGTAGTTTTGACAAAACTACAGCCACCTTGGAACTTGGCCTTTTCTCTCGTCCTCCATAGCAAAATAAATGAATACAGCATCTGATGAGTGAACTTTAGCAGACAGCACAGTGAAATACGGCCTTATACTGTATTAGACTCTCACTGACTCTGCGATGATGTGCTGTCAGACCATATCACAGAGAGAAAGACCAACACAGCCATGAATACCAGTGTCCCTGGTCCACATGTTTCCTGATTGGTGTGAGTGAGGAGTCCATGCCTGTGTCCGCAAGGTCGCTGGTTCGAATCCTATCTCCAGCAGAGGAATCTTATCACTGCTGGGCCCTGGAACACAACCCTTGACACCAACTGCTACAGGGACACCTGATAAATGGCAGACCCTTGGCTCTGTTCCCAGGCTTTGCTGTGTGTCATAGAATAGCAAGACAGGATATGCAGAGACTGATATTTCATTGTACCTGCTACCTGTACAGATATGGTAATATAAACCACCAAGAAAGAGGGCGTCTTACAGGCAGTAGAGTTTTCTCTTGATAAACGTGATATTGTCAAGGTGTAAGCCGATCGCTGGGTGGACCTCTCTTTATAGCCCAAAAAGCCATGCCTTCCTCTTTTACTTCCAGCAGAAGCCTTTGAAGCATTGCAATAATTTCACTCTCGGGTAAGAACAATCAACGGGAGACATTTAAGCTATGCTGCGGAGGGTGTCAGTAACACTCTTTCACCAAGTTTGTTTTGACAGTAGTTAAAAGTCTGCCTCTGACTTCTTGCTCTGTTCCATTTCTGCATTCCACAGCCTGGCATGTCCCAATATTATTGTTTATGATGTCACAGAGATCTCCATGGTGATGATCCTGTGTCAACAGAACCCATGTCTAAGGTATTTAGTTGTAGTATTCAAAATTAAAAACATCCAAGTTGTCTAAAAATGATGACACAAATTAAAGGCATTATTTTCACTTTTGGCATTTTTTATGAAGCTGTAATACACAGTATATATCTTGCAGTTATCATTTCTGTTGATCTTATATGCTTTTTTTGTTGACCCCTGATAACCAGAACAAAGAACTGTCAAATTTATTTGCTTGTTTGTTCATCCATGCATCCATCCATGCATCCATCCATACATCCATCCATCCATCCATCATCCATCCATCCATTTCTTTGTTTGTTTGTTTATTAGGTCATATAGAATAGAATAGAATAGAATAGAATAGAAAGATACTTTATTGATCCTCTGAGGGAAATTGCTTTGTCACAGCAGCAGATGTGCAATCAAAATCGTATATACAATATAACATAGACATCAAAGTTAAAATTAAGAACAAATAAGATCTATTACAAATAAGATAAATAATACAAGTAAGAAATAAGATCAGTGAATCATAACATACAGACACAGGTAATGATATTTATTTATTGCTTATTCTGGAGCTCAGGTGCCTTGCATCTCCATGCTTGGAGCTCAGTGGATCTTGCTCCTCCCTGTGTTGCATGGGTTTCCTTGGAGTGTATGGTTACCTGCGGCCTGTGTGTGTGCACCCAGCGCTGCACTGGCATCCAGGCTGACCTTGTCCCCTACGCTGCAGGGAGTAGGGACTCTCACCACATTATATCATATAATTAGTTGGAGATGGATGGAATTTAATACTGTCCATAAACTCTGGGAGGGTAATATGCTTTAGGGTGAAAGCTGACACTGATAAAACTGCCTTTTATAAAACTAATTAATATCCAGACATCTGGCATTAAAGGTTACCCACGAAAAAACAAACAACCTAACTACAACTATACAGCAATAACATGCATCTAAAATTGTGTTTATGTTAACTAACCCTAAAACCCACTCCGGCAAATTATTTTCAGTTCTCAGTGTCCAATGCAAAGACCTCACTACTGGTGGCTTAAGTAGAAAAGTAAATCAGGCTATTCTCATCCTGATTTTACAATCATGCATATTGGTGAGAACCAGGACTATATTTAATATTTATATTCAATAGCACAATAAACCTGGATTGAGAGTTATGGTCAGCTAAGCAGGGAAGCTAATTTAGTTGTATCCATAGATTTGTGATGATTCAGCTATCAGGACAGTGATGAATATGGATGATTTATGGTTTGTTGACTGAACTGAGAGGCATCACACAACAGCAGATGTCTTCAGGGTGATGGCAGTTACCAGTGATTTGTGTTTTTTATTATGAATATTTTTAATAATAACTATATAATAACAGGCAATAGTGCAGATGAGGCTTGTTTTCTCTGCATGTCTCTCTGCTTCTCCCCATTTGCCGCGGAGCTGGAAAATACACACGCAGAGGTGCCAGTAATGTGTGGAGTACACTTTTCACGTCACCCAGTGTGATTAAAAAAACAGTGGCATGACGGAACAAGTCAGATAAGATGTCAGAACGAATCTCACAACGGATTAGATCTCAGCTATGATCGTATCCCTTGAATGGGACGCAAAGGAAATTATATTAAAAAATTGCTTGGGAAATTTATATAACATTCACTTGAGGAATTGGGCCCGGGTGTAGGCAATTGTAGTAAAACACTTTAAAAGTTTGTTAAAGATTCTTATGTGCAGTTATGTGGGATCCTGCGATACCAGTTCTGAAAGTATGCGAAGTTTAACAGCAGGGAAAAGCTGGAAACATTAACGATCATCGATCGGAATGGCTTCCTAATGAGTTGCAGGTAAACCATTCCCGGTTGGGTCGAGTCCAGTCCAGGTTTTATCCGAGCTTTCGCTGGATTTGCGCTCGGCTGTCTTAACGGGGAGGGTGACATATGAAAACGGTTTTCATGTTTTAATCCTGATACAGAGCATGAAGAAGACATCCAGATAAGCGACCTTCTCGAGGGGAACCGTCCGTCGTTATGTCGCAGGAGCAGGACGCAAATATCAATGGCACTCCAGCAGCAATGTAAGCCATTGATGGTTAATTTATACAAACGCCTTCAAGAGTCTCTGTAACTTGTGATTTATTTACTTAATTTTGCGTTTATAGATTGTGAAATAATCAAGTACTTCAATCAAGTAGAATATGATATAAAAAATAACGTCTGCTATTTGCACAAACTAAATCTATAACTTGATTTTGAGCAAATCATTTATAATTCAATACAGTACAGGTGTGCATGTGCTACACTAAACACAGGGTGTTATTAAAACCGAAGACTTTTAAAACGTTTTTGGACCGGCAGATTCACCTTATCGCTGTCCCACTTTCTTCGGTTAATCCATTATATGAATATGTATCAAAAGTCATAGTCACTGTAGTTTTGGTGACGATGGAAAAGTGTTGAAGAGGAGATCCCACCGCAGATTAATCAGATTTTTACTGTTTACAGAAATATTTTCAATGTTCGCATACACAGAAATGTTTTATTGTGGTTTCATATATATAGATAACTTTAGAGCCCTCGCTGTAATTGAAATACTACGTGTTGCTTTATTTGACTATAGTAGCTTAGAAATAAATAAACAGATACGTTTACTTTTCTGGGAACTTACAGTATTTATGAAGGTTGTTACTCAATATATTGAATGGCATTTTCACATTTTAATGTAATACTTTTACAGTTTCATGCAATTTAAAAACCAAGTTTTATATACACACGTGTATATGTATATAATAAAATCATGTGCTGTAGAGCATTGCAAGTAGTACTAAAATAAGATTGGACTCGCTTGGACGTACCTGCTCTGCAGCTGGATTTGTGACATTTACAGTATGACATAAACCCAGTTTGCCTACTCAAAGAAACAGTACTGGTAAATCCTAGCAAACACACTAAATCTACAGGTCGTGTAGCGCTAAAGCTGTAGCTTTGTTTGGTGCTTCATTGCCTAGTGCTGCTGGCTTTTCCTGGCTGGAAAGATAAGGTCTTTGGAAACGCTAGCAGGTCGCACGGATATGACTTTGCCTGGAAGACAAGGAGCTATCAACAAGTGATTTTATGTTGCATTTTTGCCTGCTTACTTTGGTGGTGTGTGGTAAAACCGCATTTGTCCTAGCATAAGACAGGCAGGAGATCCTCCCTCCTACAAACTGGGCATACGCAGATCTGTGTGTGTGTGTGTTTCGCTTGTTCTCCCCTTGTATTGTGGAGGCACTTTACATAGTTTGGGCAGAAAGGGGCTGGCACTAAGGCATAGCCAGATCCACCCCCGCCCCCCTCCCCTGCGCACATAGCTGCCCAGAATCATGCAGTTAGATGATCATTGAAACTGAGACTTAGATCATTTTTACACTTTGCCCTAGTCTAGGGTTCAGCCCTGCTCTGTGTCCCATGCTGACCGGCTCCACCCTGTATAGGGTAAACAGCTGGAAGATTGCCTGATGTTAGTAAATCAGAAGTACCTCTAAGAGATGAAATGTTACACAGTTCTGATGTCATTCAACAGTCAGCATTTTTCTCCAGAGGAGTTACCGAATACCTTTAATATTTAAGCATTAGACATATAGCTTCTCCTTCAGAAAAGTATTTTCATCCTTCCTTAATATAAGCATAATACAAGTAGTTTGCAATGATTGCATAATACATATATGAAGACAAAAAGGAATAGCTGCAAGTGATGATTGATGGGATCCAAGCACTATGGGCTCAATGAACGCCTTGGCCACGTATAACATCCAATGTCCCATTACAATGTCTGTAAATGAATGTGTATGAAGTATGGAAGCACTTTGTGTTTGTATGGCTTTATAATATCTTAATTACTGTATAAGGGCTAATGGACACTATGGGCACTATAGCGCCACCATAAGCCCAACCTTTTTTCTGGTCCCAGTAAAGGAAAGAATATTTCACCATTGCACCAAATTTCCTGATTCTTAGTCATTTACAAGGGAAATTATAGCATGCTGAAATTTGATTGCCTGTTGTTAGCCATGTTTGATGACCTTTTATTAAGTAAATTAAAAGTAAAAATTGCAATAAGCTAATTGGAGCCCCCATTGGGTGATTTTTACGAAATTTGGGGAGTGGCTTGAGAATGTTGTACTAACTAGAAATAGCAAGTTTGGTGAGAATCAGATCTCTCACTGAGAAATCAGCCACTAAGTGCCAAAAGGCCACGCCCAAGAAATTCATTGGACAGTAGCATTGGAACAGTTTGCCTGTCTCAAGCTGCAAATTTTCAGGTGAGGTTGACTGGCAGGGGCCCTAAAATATCTGGAGCATAATCAAATTGGTCCGGGCTGCGGGCCCAATATGATATGCTTTCATGGGGCCCAAAATCTTTACTGTGTAATGTGCAAAAATACAGAAAAACTTATACATGTGCAAAAGAATGAAACAGAGTAATAAATGCTATGAAAAATCTGAGTCTAAAAAGTGTCAGGAAAGCAGCAAATAGTGAGAGGAGTTCTGTCAGGAGGAGATCTCCTGACCAGCATGCCACACCACACCAGTCCTGGGAGCGCTAGACTCCTTCCTAGCCAGTACACCAGTCCTGGGAACGCTAGATTCCCTCCTAACCAGTACACCAGTCCTGGGAGTACAAGACTCCCTCCTAACCATTACACCAGTCCTGGGAGTACAAGACTCCCTCCTAACCAGTACACTAGTACTGGGAGTGCTAGACTTCCTCCTAACCAGTACACTAGTACTGGGAGCACTAGACTCCCTCCTAACCAGTACACTAGTACTGGGAGCGCTAGACTTCCTCCTAACCAGTACACTAGTACTGGGAGCGCTAGACTTCCTCCTAACCAGTACACTAGTACTGGGAGTGCTAGACT
>JAODKK010000093.1:22177619-22195554 GCA_026774405.1 Petrocephalus microphthalmus | reverse complement strand
CTAGACTCCCTCCTAACCAGTACACTAGTACTGGGAGTGCTAGACTCCCTCCTAACCAGTACACTAGTACTGGGAGTGCTAGACTCCCTCTGAACCAGTACACCAGTCCTGGGAGCGCTAGACTCCCTCCTAACCAGTACACTAGTATTGGGAGCACTAGACTCCCTCCTAACAAGTACACTAGTACTGGGACTGCTAGACTCCCTCCTAACCAGTACACTAGTACTCAGAGTGCTAGACTCCCTCTGAACCAGTACACCAGTCCTGGGAGTGCTAGACTCCCTCCTAACCAGTACACTAGTACTGGGACTGCTAGACTCCCTCCTAACCAGTACACTAGTACTCAGAGTGCTAGACTCCCTCTGAACCAGTACACCAGTCCTGGGAGTGCTAGACTCCCTCCTAACAAGTACACTAGTACTAGGAGCACTAGACTCCCTCCTAACCAGTACACTAGTCCTGGGAGTACAAGACTCCCTCCTAACCAGTAAACTAGTACTGGGAGTGCTAGACTCTCTCCTAACCATTACACTTGTACTGGGAGCGCTAGACTCCATCTGAACCAGTACACTAGTACTGGGAGCACTAGACTCCCTCCTGACCAGCCCACCAGCACCTCAACACCAGTACTGGGAGTTGCTGCTTTCCGGACACTTTTGGTTTTAATAGTAATTATTAATAGTCTGTTTCATTCTTTTGCACGTGTTATCCTGTGCAAGTTATCCTGGTAGTGGCAGTGTCTTCCCAGCTGAAATCGATAGAGTGAAATGCAGAATTTAATCTGCTGTCTATTTCATTGATTTGTTTTATGGGCTGTGACCCCAGGAGATCCAACACAGAAGCAACAATGGTGACTGACAAAGTGGAGAAGGCCATCACCGAAGCCGAACAAAACCTGGCAAGAGTTACGTGAATACCCGGCGTCATCGAGAACCTGTGATATCACAGTGAATTCTAATGGGTTAAAAATGGCCTATTTCAGGATATGAGTTTAATCAATGAAGGAAAGGATCCACAATACTGGGATGACAGCAAGGAGAAGATTGTGGAATGCCTTGAGCTGCTGAATGATCTAGAAAAAGTTATTGCCGATGTCAAGCACCCTGAAACAAAAAAAATCAAGAAAGAGTAAGTTTGCTGGAGGTGGCTTTCTATTTAAGAAGGAACAGAACAGAAATATTCCCTCCGTCCATTGTCTGTACCTGCATGTACTGCAATAGAAATATTCCCAAGAAGAAATATTCATTAATTCCCCAAAGATTGACATGAAAATGTATTTATAGTATTGCAAAACAATTAATGCATTCCGAATAATTAATATCATTCATTTTATAGGTGGAGTGTTTATAATGACATGATGCTTAATATACTGTACACTGGATAAACAACGGAATAGTTGTCCTTTTGTAGACATTTCTGTCTGAATTCTGGCATATAACCAATTTTGTTCTTGGTCAGCATTGCACAGCTGAAAGAGAGAGTGAGGAAACTTCAGGAGGACCACACGACAATGTATAAGTCAAGGTGTTTCGAAAGGCCCTGCAGTGATGACTGGGAGAAGATCATTGAGGAGAAAGAGGTTGGGATGATATCGGACAATCTGTAATTGCCGTGACTAGAGGCACTAGCAGCCTTCTAGCTTAAGACCTGTGTACGGGGCTGACTTTGTCTAACAGGTGAGTCTGAGCAGCGGCAGATTTGGGCCTGACTTACACAACATGGAAAGCCAGGTGAAAGAACACACCGCCTTCCATGGTGAAATTGAAGCTTGGGGGGCTCTTATAGCTCAGGAAAATGACAAGGTGAGCTGCATTTCATTATTGTGTCAATTAATAAGCATGGAAATTGTGACCGGTCAGTTTTGCATTTATAGCATGAGATTTATTGGGTGGTGTTTCCTTTCATAAGCTTTAATTTAGGTGCTGATGGTCTTCATATTTCTTATTTTCTGTAACAGGGCAAATTCACTGACCTGCAGCTGAAATATGACCAGCTTCTGGTAAGAGCAGCTTTGTTCAGCCAAGACACTTAAGAGGAACCTCCCCTTGCTTTTAGGCAACCAGACAATGAAGGATTCATGCAAATGAAATATAGCAGGAAGTTTAAAGAAACCCCAAGCAGTACAGGAAGCAGAGGTGATTCTAGGTGTGATCTTCAACTGAAGCTTCTAACATGCTGGTATCTGTGGCTGAAGGATATTTACGCCTTTCCTGAGAATGACAGGTGAAGAATGACTATTGTTACCCTTAGAGCAAGACAAGGCAATAATGAACAATGACTTAAGTGACCACTGTAGAATATCGGTGCAGGATTTTATTAGATAGAAACCTGGACAGAAACTCAGCCACCCTTAATTAAGCAAACTATTACAATAAATTAATATTATTCAGTAAACAACTCAGAATGTATTTGACTGTATGCAAATAAAGCTGCATTGAACAAAAGATTGAGCAATCAGGGTGATCAAAAGACATTTTTCATTTGTTGATGTAATCCCATGGTTCCTAGTTGGCTGTGGTCAGTGTCCTGCTTTAGTGTCTGGATAAGGCTCTGTTACACATGCAGAATGTTGGAAAGAAGGTTGAATGTCTCTATGAAACATTATCAGGAAATTAATTCCACATCCCTACTGGTTTAGTCTGTAAGCTGAACAGCAGAATCTAACACCACCCAGATGACACTCAGTCTCACTCTGTCAGGTTTCCCAGTTTAAATAATAGACTGACTTTTGCTCCATTCATGTGCAGGTTGTGAACAAATAAGTACATTGGTATTTATGTTGTTATGTTCTAAAAAAAACAGGGGTGAAATCCCTTCTGGGAGTGTAGTAAGTGACGAGCCATGGCTGCAGGAAAGCTGGTCTAGAGATTGATGAGTGGTCGCACCAAAAGTACTTTGCTCTCATTCTGCTGAATTAAAGATTACTTGAAATAAAAAATTGAGTAGTATGCCGTTTCAGTTAACATTATACCTTACCCTGGAGCATATTTTGACAACAATCTATGGATAATATGAAACTCTAAAAACCTCTGGAAAACTACTATTATTTATTATTAAACACAAAAATTATTAATGCCCCCATTCCCCCAGTGACTTTATCTCATCGGTTTTGGTGCTATGAAACTGCAGCTGAAGTATAATATGTGATCCCAGGTCAGCTCGGCTACACGGCACCAGGATCTGCTGGGCTTGCGAGACTTCATGGTCCGCTGCACCGTGGAGCTCATCTGGATGGAGCAGCAGGTGGAGGAGCGTATCCGCTACGACTGGAGCGACACCAACCTGGATTATCCATCCCGGCAGAGACAACATCAGGTATAATTCATCATTTATCTTGCATTGAGGGTAGCTGGTATCCTGGGAGAGTTTTTGACTTGCGAGTGACTATACTCTAACCTTGAGAAGATAACCCAACACAAAAACCTTCATAATATAAAAGCACAATGCAACCAAAGGTTCATTAGGAGTAGAATTGTACATAGTGTATGAGATGAAATAACCTTGGTCCCTGAATTGCTTCGATTTGTCCTTCTCGGTACCTGGATAATATAAATGTCATGTTGTTGACGTTATGGTTTTCATAACAGAAGTTCATCAGCAAGTGTCTTGAATCAAAGGAGATAACTGTTGCCAAACTGATTGACGATGGAGAAGCACTCATAGCTGATAACCACCCGGCCGTAAATGTTACCCAGGTACGTCCATCAATCTATAGCAGATGTTAGTGAGAATAGTACCACCTTGCCTGAATGGCCGGTACTGACAGCCGTCTTCTGCAGGCACACATGGAAGCGGTACTGGCAGAGTGGAAAGACTTCCGTCGTCTGCTTGCCTGCGAAGAGAAGCACCTGAGGCACATGGAGGATTACCACAGAGTCAGTGCCGCTCGAAATAACCTTCATTACGTTCACCTTTGACCTTGAAAGGACATAACCCCAAATGACATGGATTTTACTTAGCGGAGAGATACAGAAATACAGCATAACTATTCTGCTCATGCTGGGCTCAACCCAGCAACCTTTAGGATCAGAAAGACAGATGCTTAGCACATGGAACCACACACCACCAACAAAATACAAATCCTAACAACATTTTAGCACAGGATGGTTTCAGGGTGATGGCCCCAGCAAACTTGTAGGGCGCCACTCTTCTCTACCGAGATCAACGATAATCATTTTCGAGGTTTGCCAGGGTAAAAAAACTTTGACGAAGAGGACCTGATGGCTTGTTTGTAGTGTTATTTTGACACAGTCGGTAATTATGGTGTAATGAGATCTGTTTTGCTAGTGTGGGTTAGTATTGTTTGGCCTTTGAGACAGTGTTACGCGAGATGGGTGTGTGTTTTTATATGCAGTTTCATAGGGAGGCACGGGACGTCCAGGACCTACTACGCAGAATAGAAGAAGAACTGAGCAGCAGATACAACCCCAAGTTCAAGGACGCATTCCAGATAGAGGTTCTCCTCTCAGACCTCGATGTGAGTTATGCTATTGCCACCTCTGCCTGTGAAGTTCCTCGACACTCACGCTTGAATGGAAGGGGTTAGCCCTCCTGACCCTTATGTGCGTGTGAGCCAGGACTTGGCTGGAGCCGTGGAGGAACTTGAGAAGTGGGTGGAGGTCCTGAAGGTGCAGAGTGAGAACGTGCTCCCTCTGAAGGCCCGTAAGAAGATGCCCTCGGAGTGCCCCCTGGTGGAGGCCCTGTGTAACTTCCACACAGACAAGGTTAAAACCTGCCCTCTCCCTTCTCACTTCAGCCTGAGTGTTTAATATACTGCACTATTTGCTACCTCCGCCATTGCTTCACTAGCTGCTGCCTGTCTCACCCTGTTCTCGACTCTAAATCACTTTTCTGAAACGTAGCACCGTGAGGCCACATAATAGCTTATATAGTGTTCTACCAGGATCATAGTGCAACATAAAATAGCACTGAGAGGGGAAATGTTTTCACAATAATTAAAGTGAAAAACAGGGGGCTGTGTACACTCAAGTGAGTTCTACATACCCAGATTTAACTTCTTAAAGCTGGTTCAACAAAGCCTGATTGCCGCAGTCAGCGTTAAGCAGCCCTGAGACAGTGCTGGTTAACTCAGGGTTTGTCTGTGTTTATTCGCATTAAAGGTGCGCTCCCACTAAGAGCCACCTGTGCCCGCCCCTTTACTGTCATCACCTCCGCCCCCCTGGCAAGGGGCCATAAAGGAACTGGCATCCAAACATCGGAATGTGGATAAAAACATTACAAATGCATCAGATTGAAAAGAAAATCAGTGATCCTGTCTATCACAACAATTTAATTAATTGGCAATGCTTATGTAGACTGCGTTTTTAGTGAAAGGGCGGCTCTTATGCCTGATTTAAGCTAAAAACCTGCTCTTAAACCTGCTCCGTGCAGGTTAGGTGAGCTCTGTAAATTGCAAGGGCAATATTCCCAGTTTAAAAGTGAGCTATGATTCAAAAATCTCATAAAACCTCAGAAAGTCAATAACCCACTTTGACAGTACACTCTGGACACAGAGGTTTATTAGCAACGTGTATGTATGTAAACAGTAAGTTGTACAGCACCAGCATAGTAGGGTGTAATAGATATTGATCAAACTAACGGGAAATAAATAAAAGTTAAAGTGACCATGAGCAAGGCCCTTAATTCCCAATAGCTCCAAGAACTGGCTTTCTTCCTCATAAGAACATAAGATTTTTATATTCCTGGATCAGACATCCTCAAGGATGTAATGTAGAAATAATCATTCTTAATCTGCTGGGCTGCAGTGGAACTTGGAGTATGTCAGTGATATGTATAGTAGAGTTTCTTTTACACAGGGAACAATAATCCGAGGTGAGACATACACCCTCCTCAGCATCAGCAGACGGAAATGGAAAGTGACAGACCCCACAGGGCGCCTCCTGTCCGCTCCGGCGGTCTGCTTCCTCGTTCTCCCCACGGACCCGGAGGCCATCGCTCTTTCCCAGAGGTGTGCATACACACCATGAACTTGAATGAGCACCTACTGCAGTGTGGGTCTGAAATGTCACCTCAACAGAGTCGTCTGTCTTTGCAGCATAGCCAGCCTGAAGAGCAACATCGGCGAAAATATTTCTAGAACCAAGGATATACTTCAGAAACGACTAGAAGAACTTAAGGAGGAAAAGCCAGGCGATACTGGTACATAAGCTTTAAATGCATATATCCTTATTTTGTGTATCGTTTATATTACAAGTACTTATAAGAAAAAGATCTAACGGTTATAAAAGGAATGCTTAGCCTGTTGATTTTGCTTTTACTTTGTAAATGTCACCCACAAGCCAGTCAAGAACAGCTTTGCCTTCAGCTGATGGCCAGTCTGGAGAAAATCACTAACAAACTCGACAAACAAGAGAAAGCCATCTATACTGTTTCGAGACCGCCTTTACAGCAGAATAATCCATTCCAGGACAGTACAAATCGGATCAGAGCTCTCAGGGTAACATGCTTTTTATTTACTTTTTAAAAACGTAGTTATTTTTACTTTTTATTGAAACATTTCAGTAGAACAGGACCCACACAGCTAGTTGTGTTTTAATTTATTATGGTTACTGTAACTAATACTAAATTCTCAGTAATGTGAAATGGGTTTGTTGTCATTGTAGGACATTGAGGCCTGCATTAAGAAAATTGAGCTTGAGAAGAACTCCAAAGTCGAAGAGGCTGAGGCCCTCCTAACTTCTGACCCAAAGTGGGCACGCGCCCCTCAGCTCTTCACGAAAATGAACGAGGCCAATGATAAATACAACAAGGTCAACGCACTGCTGAATTGTGCAGAGGACAAGTATGGCTCTTCATTTCAAAGTCATGGCCGTGAAATGAGCTTTATAAAAAAAGCTGCATGTTAAATCCAACAGCTGAGCGGTTTCTCGCATTTGGCAGGTTTGTGAACTCCAGCAAACTTGAAGGCTCTTTGAGCACTGTAGGGGATCTACTGAATACTTATGAAATGACTCTGGCAGAGGAGCAAATTATGCCATCGGACCTGTCTTCCCTTGAACGACTGCAGGAGCATCTTTTTGTAAGTTCCAGGAATTCTCTTAATAGATATCGAAGGTTCACTACTCTGCAGGTTCTCCTCTGTGGATAAAGTAATATCCCAGTGGAACTTATGGCTTAAGGCTAAGGAGACTGTATATTGTTAAAAGTGATTTTAGTGAGCAGAAAATCAAATTCAAAATGTTCCTGTTAGCAGCTCCTCATTTTTTCCATCAAGGAACCTTTTTTTTTTGACATGACTAAGAACCACTAAGAATTTCACACACAACTCAGAACACTTTATTGCAAGTATGAGAACATACTAGAATTGGCTGTGGTTTGGTGCAACGGTAAGCACAGAGGTGACTACAGATACTGCACAGGCAGAAATGAAGGATGACTGTCCAATGCAAACATAACAGTGTAACATTAGGGCAGACATAACAGGGCAAACAGAGACACAAACATACAGACAATATGGTACATATAGTCTTTACAGTGCAAAGGAACTTACAGTACATACACCAATCCTTACGCTTGATAGTGTTATATGTGTGTAATGTGCAAGATGGCAAAGTGTGCAGCAAGCCAATTACAGCTAAAATTGTTATTCTGTTTTCAAAGACAATATGCTCTGATTTGGAATCCAAAAGCTCTGCCTTTTCTGAGGCCGAGACGACTCTCGGAACCCTCAGGTCCAGCTGTGAAGGCATGATCAGCCAAGTGCAAGAGCACTGTCCTGATATCAACAGGCAGCAGGCAGAGCTCCACAAGATCAGGAGGCGTCAAGAGATCATAAACAAGCAAGTTGAAGCCAGGTGAGCATGCTGTCTAACACAGAACTGTGCTGAAGCTGGTCGCGTTGGGTGTTTGGAACATTTGTCAATCTCATCATTTGCTTGTCAATAATGAATAGTTATCACACAACCTAAACCACTCATTTCACTTTCTCTAAGGTCTAAGAGTCTACAAAAGGCTAAGGCTGCTTTAAACAACTACAGGAGTTCGTATTACGAACTAAATGATTGGCTTTGCCAGCTGCCTTGCTATGAGCCCTGGGACACAGACAATGTCCAACAACTCGATGCCAAGCTGAGAGAACAAAGAGTAAGAACTGGAATGAGACAAGACCAGATGAAAGGCGAACTGCTCGCTTTCTGATACAAGCAATTAAAGTCCGTTGACCTTCCAAAAGTATGTGATGTGCACATTTTTACCCAGAGTTCAATGCATTTCCTGTTTTCCGTCACAGAATCTGATCGCTGAAATTGCAAGGAAGCAGTCGGACTTGCAAGAGGTTTTAAGAAATGCATGGCTGTACCAGCAAGCTGTGGAGGTTAGGAGAATGATTTTATAAATGGAAAGGTGCAAATAATGAAAGACTTTCATTGCTCCCTGACTATCGCTTGGCCTTCGCAATATTTCCGCAAACTTTTAATTTTCTTAACTTTACAGGACTATGAAACTCAAGCGCTTCAGCTGAGTGCATTTCTTGACCTTGAGGATGGTCTGGTTCTGCACAACATACATATGTTTGAATCTACAGCTCCCAGTATCAAAAAAGAGGTGAATTTTAGAAGAAATATGTTGCTCCTCTATTTTTTAAATAATATTGCTACGAACTTAATAAGAAATAAGTTATATGTAGTTACAGTCATATTTATTGAATAAGTAATATGTAATTGACAATTAACACTCATGAATTCCCAAACTTTCTGCAGGAATCTATGTTAGGACATACGTTTCTGGAAGCTTCTGCCATAAACAAACACAGGCTTCAAAGCCTTGAGTATGCACTAAATCTTTTAAGCCAGGTAAAGATTTTTACTTTGAATAAATATATGATGAACATGCCATGTGCAATTTATGTATATGAGAAAATGCATATTGATATTTGTTCATGTAATGAAATTTTTTTATCCGTCATTCATGTCGTACTGAGTAATACCAATAATGAAATTGTACTGACAAAATAAGATTGCAATATATGAAGGAGGTGAGAAATCCCATGTTAAGACACGTTTATCTTCCATGTCACAGCAGAAGGCCCCTGAGCAAAAAAATATTCAACATGACATTTCTGGCTTGGAAGGCCAGAAACCACAAGATAGCATTTCGCTGGAGGAACAGATCCACAAAGTCCAACAGGAGCTGTCTGATGAGCAGAGGCTGAACCGGCACCTACAAGGAGAAGTGGAGCTGCTCAGTTTAAAATGCTGTAACCTGGAGACACAGAAGAGGGAGGAAGAGGCAGCAGCAGAGATGCTTGGCAATGGAATGGACAGGGAACTAGAGGCCAGCAAAGCCGTGAATGGGTCTGAGGAAATGTACAGAAAGCTGCTGAAGTGCATTCGCGAAGAAATCGACACCGGACAGCAGAACGAGGAAGATGTGAAACTCCTTCAGGAGAAGCTGAGGGGCTTAAAGAGCGACGAGGCAGCAGAAGCCATCGCCAAAAGCGAGGAAGACAAAGAATCGTCAGAAACAGAAGTGCGTCAGCTAAGAGACAAGATTCTAGACAAAGGCCATGAAGTAGAGAAGTGTAATTTGGAAATTCTTAAACTGAGAGAGGAGATTCATAAACGTAAGGCTGCGAGACTTCAAGTGAGGACTGAAGAGATTACAAAGGACGTTATTCAGAATCATGATGATTCTGGAGCAAAGCAAGAGTTAGAAACTCTCAGGCGACAACTATCACAAGAAGAGAGCAGGCTTCTCGACTTGGAGAAAGAGAAGTCAGCTCTTCAACTTCAGAAGACATCTCTCTTACAGACCCAGGATAGCGTCAGGCAACAGGAAGTTGGCAATTTGATGGAAGACCCACTTCTGAAGTCTGAGCAATCCACTATTCTTCAGAGTATCAACAATGGAGAGAGAGACAGAGAAGCCCTTGGAGATGACCTGTGTGAGCCTCAAAATCAAAAATCTGATTCGGGCATTCAGCTGGATGAGCTGGCGTTGGAGCAAAGAGCCCGGAAGAGAGCAGAGATAGAGGTCCAGATGTTGAAAAAGCAGCTCAATGACCTCGAAGTCAAGAACAAGGAAAGCGAGAAAATTAAGCAAAATGTAGCCGTTCCACACGACCCGCGAGACAGAGGGGAGTATATCTTCCTTAAACGGCAGATTCAGGAAGAGTGTGACAAGCGAATTCTGTTGGAGGATAAGATAAAGTCATTACGGCAGCAGCAGGCAGCGCTGGAAAATGTGGTTCCTTCTGAAGAAGGAGGGAAAAATACAGAGTTTGAGATAGAGAAGCTAAAGAAAAGTTTAGAGGAGGAGATGAATCGCTACCATGAGTTAAATGACCATCTCGCTGATGTTAACCGCAGATTATTGGACATGGAAAATATGAACGAAGAGTTTAACAAGGAGCTGGAAGACATTCACACTATGAACAATAAGTTATACCAGGAGAACCAACGACTGAGACGTGAAATCGAGAGTCGCGGCGGGGAATCTCAGATCTCCCCGAATAAGGATGGAAGCGCGGCAGATCCGTCTCAGTCACACAATGGTGAAATCGCCGGGACGGAGCTGGCCTCCCTTCAGAAGGAGCTATTGAACCTCAGGGGCCTTGACAACAAGAAAGACCATGAAATCGAGGAGCTGAAGAAACAGCTATCGGGGGTGAGACACAAGAAGGAACACAGGGAAAACTATCACCGGCGTTCCATCAGGATCATCGAACCAAACACGTCCATGGAGTTGAAACCGGAAGAGGCCTACAGGTGGGGTTTGATAGACTGGACCATGTCTGTTAACCTGCAAAGCCAGGAGTGCGACTGGGAGGAGATTACAATACGGGACCTGGACGGAGAGTCATCGGTCCTCCACGACAAAAAGATGGACCAGTGGTACTCGGTGGAGGCGGCGCTGAAAGCCGGTAACATAAAGCTTGAAGACGTGCAGCAGTATCGCAGCGACAAGATTAGCATCCAAGAGTTCGGAAACATGGTTTCTGGCAGAAACAAATGACAACAAAACATAAAAAATGTGAGTTTTTACCCTCACCAGGAGAAATGGTGGGTTTATGAACACAGTAAAACCATTCACACACTAACGAAAATTCACACACACTCACGGTAGATAGTTGTATATGTAACGCATGGTGATCTGAGTCATTTCTTGTACCCATGACACATTACAATTGCTCCAGTTTTATAAATGTGCAGAAATTTGCCAGCTATCAACATGAAACGCACATTAAAATTAATAAGCCTTTAAAAGCAAGTAAGCCTCATATTCATAAGCAAACTAACAGACAGGACATTAAACATCCCCTTAGATTAGAGCAGTGGTCACCAATGCATTCGCACAGAGCCATCGGGTAGCCCATAATTTAGATATTGGATAGGTTGTGTTAATTTCTTTGCGCTTAGCCACACTGTCACGAAATACTAGTAGTAATATTGTCGCAATACTGCCCCCCCACCCCAATTTCCTCCCTCTAAATTAGGTTAGAGGCTGACATGCGATTCACATTACCTTACATCACTCAGCTTATGAAGTCGCTCAGAATTGTGGGAACTGTAAGATTTAGTGACAGATGGGTACAGGAAATGGCCGGATGGAATATTAAGACGGGGCTAAAGTGCACAACTTCTGAGAATGAAACTTTATTTTCCCCAGAAGAGATAAAACATACGAAACGGAATGCTTTTACAGAAAAAAAATCTTTATTTTGCGAACAGTTTGCATGTTGTAAATGCAAAAATTTTAAATACAAAACATTAAGCGTTTTATATACAAGTCGGACAGGCCTCGTATGCCTTGAAATTGGATCCCACTACAAACAAGTACGATAAAGAATTAAGTGCAATTTCACATTGATCTATAGGACTGGGTTTTAATATATACAAACATTCAAGTAAATGGCTCAAAATTAATCCCATAACTCCTGAGCTTGAACAATGCAGACATTAAATCACAAATGCCAGCTTACGACCACATTTCGCTGTTCAAGGAACTAAAAATCATCGTCATTGATTTAGACCCGGTCAGCGGGGGCCTGCACATGGTTTTTGCTCCCTCCCAGCTGCCTGCCACACAGTCCACATTTTTGCTCCCTCCCAGCTGGGAGGGGGCGGGCTTCCCTGAGAACCGGGTTGGGAAACGCAGGATTAAGAGGCTGGAGTCCTAAAGCTAATACTAACACTGGCTGCAGTAGTCAAATAATAATAATAATAGCTATAATCTGAATTGTGCAAAAAACCTTTGCTAAAGATGGCAACAAAAACAATAAATTAAATACCCAAGCAAATTCAACAAAAAAAGCTACAGAATAAACTGTTGCACTTCGTAACAAAAAGACATCAGGTAATATTAAATAGAATCAAAATCAATCTGAAATGTGATCCCATAATTATACTGGCAAATAGCTCAACACATTTACGGTAGAAAGCGGAATACTGTGGGTATTTACCCTCAATAAACAGGTTACCCAGAGCGAGAAGTGTGAAAAAACACTACATAGCTAAGCAACGCCACAAATTAAGTACGTTAAAACTGAAGAAGATTGGTAAAAAGGTACTTAAACAACCTAGAATTTCTTCCGATACAGTAATTAATTGTTATACTTCCAACCTAAGATAAGTAATCACACAAAATAAGATGCGTTATAAGAGCTGTAGTTGGGATTTTCAGAGTGCTATGGACCTTGATGGACATGATAATTACGATCTTTAATGAAAAAGTCACTATTTAGCACTATGACCAAAGTTGCTTAATGGGGGGAAGAGATAAGCACTTTTTTCCCCCAGTTTTAACTGGGTTCAAATGTTTCTTTCTGTCCTTCCGCCATTCCCCAGTGTCACTGCACTTTTCTCTGAGCACTGGGCACCTCGCCATGGATTTGGCTCCCATCTGAAACAGGAATAGAAACGTTTAGCAACAACGGCGCAGTCGTGGCTGTGCTCAGAGGCTTTGGCAATTCGATGCAGATTGAAAAGTATTCCTGGGGCAGTGTAGCCCAGTGGATTAGGGGTCTCTGCCCCTGTCCAAAGGTTGTGGGCTCAGAACTTGGTACAGCATAAAAATACCACCATCTGAGCCTTGATCAAGGCCCTTAACCCCAACTGCTTCTGGGATGCTAGCTAAGCAAAAGTATCTTAAATGTACCCAACTGTACCTTGGGCAACACTGCGATTAGTTTAGATTGGAACAGAATCTGGCAACTAAGTTCCTTCCACCAGACTAAATTAAACATTACAACTGGTACGTAAGTCACGTTCTGATGTTTTATCTGTGGGCCACTGATGTAATAAAATCTGGGACTGACTGGAGTAGGCAGTCAGTGTTCAGCTCATCAAGGCAGTTCATCCTAAAATTCTGGGTCAGACCCAAGATTTAGTAGAAGTCTCTTCTAGGTTAAACTTCAATGTGCTATAAACCTATGAAATAATATGAATTGCTAATATGTTGCTGAAGCAAATAAAGAGCCAGAGCCAAATTTCACTTGTGTTTTGTTCTTCTTTTGGAAAGACATTTCCAAAAAGACAACATTTCAACATACATAGCATTGTCTGTGTGGGACGAAAAAAATGTAATAAAAGAACCACAGACACAAGACATACAAAGCCAACGCTGACGAGCCATATTGAGCCGAACAGGGGAGACAGATACAATGAGCACATGGTGGATTACCTTGCAGACTCTGCTGTAAATGGGAGAGAGTGGATTGAGCGAGTTGTGGTGGGTGGACAGGACTAGAACGCAAACCGGCAAAAAGACCTGGAGGGAGAAGGGAGAGAAAACAAGGGGAGACAGGTAAAGGGGGACAGACGGCAGACGGGCCAGATCCAGAGTGCGGCGTGCACAGTGACAACGATGACAGGACGGGATGGAGAAGAGAAGACGGGGAGCAGGGACAGCGACAGACGGGTAACGACACCCCCAGTGAGCCCGGAGATTGGGGGCTTACTGTGGGTGAGGCCGTGGTGAAAGGTTCCCGGGGCCGGTCCCGTGATGACGGCGTCCTTTGAGCCCAGGGATGGGGCGGCCGAGTCCGGCCCGAACGAGAGGACAGGGAACCTGAAGGTGTGCATGGGGACGATGGCCGGGAGGATGCCCAATGTCCCCGGCGTCCCCAGGCTGGCACCGCCCATGGAGAGTAGGCTCAGAGACGAGGAGCTGGGGCTGGACAGCGCCGGCGCCGAGGTGCTCTTCGCGCTCTTGGGCGGAGAGAAAAGCGGGTCGTTAGCAGATATGACGGTCACACAAATGGTTAAAGCTTAAATGCGTGTCGGGCTCACGGCCGGTACCGGGGAGGACGCGGGGGGTGGCGCCGTCGGGTTAAGCGAAGACGTGAGGAGTCTCGCCACGCCCTGAGAGCCGTTGGCAGAATCCCCATTTTCGCCACAAGGTGGGGCAACCAAAGTCAGCTTCTGGGAGGAGAGCTTCTTGGCCGCTGAGCTGGGGGACGGCAGCACGGCCGAGACCTGACTGGGGGAGAGGGATTTGTGCGACGCGATGACACTGGTGACGGATGTGAGGGAGCTGGGGATGCTCTGCACCAGCCGGCTCTGGGAAGCACCAGGCTTGGTCCCGGCAGGCAGCGAGAAAGTGGGCTGGAAGGGCGGACTGGGGGAAGCGGAGCTGTGCGGCTTTGGCAGGTAGTTTTGGGGAGCGGCCATTTTTCCGAGGCTGACGGAGGCGACGGCGGCGATGTTGGGCGGGGTGGAGGGGTGACCATGGAAAGCCTGCACCTTCGAGGCCGGCGGCTGGACCCCCGGGCAGGTGGGTGTGTACTTAGGCGCCTTGCCTTGGGCGCCACTCAGCAGGTTGCCGAGCCCAAAATGCATGGTCGCAGGAAAACCTTTCTGGTGCTGGCTTTGCTGTAGGAAAGTCTTAGAGGCTGGGGACAGCACGGGATTGGATGGGGCGGGCTGCGCGGCTTTGGGGAAGCCGTAGCTTTTCGTTTTGGCCTGAACTCCGTCTGCCAGCGCCTGGCAAGACAGAGCCTTGGTGGGCGCCGCGTCCTTGTAGGCCGGTATGACCAGCAACTGGGTGCCATCGGCCTTCCTGTCTGGCACAAGCTGCCCGTGGGCGAGGGCCTGCTCCGCCAGGAGGTTCAGCGGCGACTGCGGCGGAGCGCTGTTCATGCTGGACTGCTTGAGGGCGCCCTTCCGCTCATCTGCGAGGATGACGTCTGGGGACGGCTTGCATGTCAGGGGGAAGCAGAAGTCGGGCCCCCCCCTGCCGTCGTGATTGAGGGCCGCCAGCTCCTCGGACACGGCCCCCAGCGAGGGCGGGTTGTGGATTAGGTCCCCGTCCAGTGAATCATCCATGGAGAAGATGTGAGGTGGCACCACAGAGCCGGGACAGGGATTGGACATGTTAGGAAGGCCGAGGAGGCCACCTGAAGTGGGCACCAACATGGGGGGGCCCACCAAGGCAGGCAGAGCAGGGGATTTCTTCTCAAGCTTCACTAGTGGCTCCTGGGATTTGGAAATAAAAAGCAATATTTGGATTAAAAACTGGTCCGACGATAAGAAAGGCTCCTTAAACTGCACTAGATAGCCGGGAGTGGTAGCCAGCAGACAGGATTACAGAAATATTCAACTGCCTACAAACCTTTGTTTTCATTTTCGGAGCGGTTATGACTTTCTTCTTCGTCCTAAAAAGAAAGCGGGAATTGTTAAGCTGTCAGGAATTTCAGTGCAGTTATCAATAAGGGCTCGTCAGTCCTACTTACGACATGCAAGTCATGTGACTGTGAACCTTCCGGGTCTCCTTCAACAGAGTCCTGTGGAGAGGAGACAGATCGAAGAGTATCATTAAAAAAAAAAAAAAAAAAAAGCTGAGAACATGAGCTCTTTAGGATGTTTCAGATAAGACGACCTGGCCACACGTGGTCTTTAGGTCGCTACCTAGCTTGCATCCAGCCTTTGGGCCAAAGTGGCTTGACCTCAGCTTCGAGGAAAGCCTTGAGGTACTCCTCAGCGCTCTGAGACTTATTCCTCTCCAGTTCGTATCTGCCAATCTTCAGTTCGACCACTGTACATAGAAAGTGCCTGGCGGGGAGAGAAAACGAGCAGTAACAGAAAGAAGAGGAAGAGTTAAAAACAACATTAATTCAGCCTCTCTCTTCCAGTTCACACCAGGGAAAGGACACCTTGACCTTGGAATTTAGTTCTAAACTTGTTTGGCTATTTTCTGACACGCTTAATGACTAAAGGGACTTTATCAAGCTACACAGGCCCAAATGGGCCTAAAAAAGAACAGCAATACAGACCATGTGACCTTCTTTTCCCTTCCAGCACCAGGACAGCCATAGTGTCTCGTACCGCATTAATTATTATCATTTTTTTTATATGAATATTAATCAAAATGTGATTTACATTACTGGCCAGGCTGGACACGTCATCCTCCTATGAGCAGCTATAACGGAGCCACTTATGTTCCGCTAAGTCAGAGTGGCAAACACGACCACAATGGGCATTTCTCCAAGTCGCATTTCACCAATCCTCACTGTGCGCTATTCAACTTGAAACGCTTCTCGTCAAAGCTCTCATCTCCCAAGATCATGAATCTCAGCAGAATAACCTTCAGAACATGTCATTCGAGCTATCCTCAGAGATTAAAACAGCTGTAAGCAGAAATTTATACCCTATCAGACATGAAGGAGCACCACAACGACACGGCTTGAGTATTCTACAATTCCCACGGATTCTACAATTCCCGAACTCCCCAAATGCAGCCCCCTATACTGACTGCTACTACTAAATACAGAAATGCGTTCCGGCTACATGGCAACTGGCAGGGGGGGGGGGGGGGGGAGGGGGGGGGAGGGACAAATGCTAACTGGCAGAACAACCCTACAGCAAAAACAAAATACTAACATGTAAAAGAGAGAGGGTGTCAAGAAGGATGAATGGAATATTTGTGCAAAGCTTGGAAAAACCCGTCTGTGCGTCCTGGACGACAATGACTGAGGGCACGGAAGGAACTGAACCTCAGGGCACAGCAGGATGTGAAAGGAGATGAAAAGTAGAATACAAACAGAGCGAGGAGAGCGAGAGAGAGAGAGAGAGAGAGAGAGCTTGGCCAGAGAATTTTTCCTGCACGAGCAGCGCCAAGCCAGAAACGCATGCAATATAAAAAACCGACTCTTCAACCCAGTATTGTTGTGCACGATTCAATGTTAATTACACATCAGTACCTGTCTTGGATTATAGATCCCTCACTGACAGCTTTTTGCCAAATTCTTTTGTATTATTATGATCCTGGCTCTAGGCTAAACGGCAAAATTTCATTCACACCCCACTCAGTGTTGTGAAAGACTGCCCGAGCACTTAAAAGTTACCCCGTTTTCGTTAATGATGTTTACATAAGCTCATTCGGCCAATCCTCTATGTCAAAGCAGCTCAGAGCACAAGCAGCGACTTCATTTCTTCCGATGCGGCTCAACTTTCTGAGATCAGAATCAGAAAAGTCAGCAGTAAATCTCATCTCCGATGCAGGGGACATGACAGAACTCCCCCCTCCCCCCGCGCCTATAGTACCAGTGCTGAAGTGAATACACAAGCAGAGGCAAACACATGCCCCTCCCTCTCACTGCCACACACACAAGGACACTCACTCTTATCACGCATCTCTATTTTTGCTATACAGTCCTGTCCAGGGTGTGCCCCAGCTATCTGCCCTACAGTCCCCGTTTTTGCTTCCTCTCAGCTCCCAGCACACCTGTACCAGGTATTCGATGTTCCTGATTGGCTGGGAGCTGGGAGGGAGCAAAAACGTGGACTATCCGGGGTTCCTCCGAGGACTGGGTTGGGAAACACTGGGCTAGATGATGGATGAATGGATTTAGCCATATTAGATATTAGATTAGTGGTCATGATTACTCGGACTTAAACTCAGAACATTGTTGGACTTTGACTTGCTCCCAAGTCCTCATTCCGAGCAAGCATGCTCACTCTTGAGTGTATGTAATGTTAGC
>JAODKK010000093.1:22165834-22177519 GCA_026774405.1 Petrocephalus microphthalmus | reverse complement strand
GTAAAGCGCCCTGGGACAACTCTGTTGTGAAGGGCGCTATATAAAAATAAACTGAATTGAATTGAATTGAATTGAAATACCACCACAGATGCAATGCAAATGCTTACTTAAAAGAAAAGATTCAGGTTGGAAGGACTCCCGTAAAAATATGGGGTTAGCCATAGATATGTGCCACTTAGCCTCTCTGGCTGTTTCTGCATTCACTGGACAATTCCTGGACATCAACATTGCTGCCAAAAACGCAGCTGAGACCTGTTGCTTAGCTGCATCGTCTGACACAGTGGTCCCCAAATGGCAGGCCATATATCTGGCCCGTAATAAAAACACTTTACAATCACACTTTGTATGGCAAGCACCCTTTCATGACGTAATGTTCACCAGTCCAGCGGCTTTCGCCAGGCGCTTCGCCGCTGACCGTGTGAACTGCAAAGTGAATTTTTCGCCTGCGCCGAGCGGTTTGCCGCTTGCAGGACTTTTAACGTTGGGGTGGGCAAGGCTATTTCAGGAGGTGCACAGACTATGACAATGAACGTGTTTCTCGAACAATCAACTGCAGTCGGAATCCAGTGCTACCCTGGCCTCCCCTCTGGCTCCGCCCCTGGCTGCTTGTATTTTGCAAAATTGTAAAATTTTTTGCTATTAAGAGGAATTAAGAGGAATTTTGCTATTAAGAGGAAATAAATAATACTCTTTTTTGAATCCGCTGTACAAACATATATATTTTGTTGGCCCTCAGCCTGACTTGCTTTACATAATTTGGCCCTTGGTGTAAGATAATTAGGGACCACTGGTCTGACATAATACTGTACAGTGCATGATAACCATATATTATTGTGAACTTAAGGCTGAATGATATTGGAAAGACGTCGCATTGCGATATTTGAAGTTTTTGCAATATTTACGAGTTGAAAATAAAATAGCCAAAACGACTTATCTACCAAAAGAGTCTGTCCTGCCTCTCGCCAATCGCAATGCCTATATTATTAAATTATAAGTAAATCGTATAAATCGTCAGATTATAAATTGCTAGATTACTTCGATTACTGATATAAGCGACAGTGACCACCCTTTCCCCCTATACACAACGAAACTGGAAATTCCTCCCCTCTTATGCAGAAAACAGCAGCTACCAAAACGAACATGACCTTAAAATCACCTGATTTCTTCATTCCACTGGAACTTTTTCCTGGGTCCCATTACCCTTTTCCCGGTCTTCTCCTCATCCTCCTCTTCATCAGAAACCACCTTTTCCTTTTCCTTTCCCTCCTCCAGCATCCTGCAGAATGAAGCGGTTCACAATCTGTAACTTAAACCCTTGGTACCGGAACTCACAGGAGGGGGCAGATCTGTACGCACTTGGCAAACTTGGCTTGCGTGTGAGCCTGGCACTCCTCTTGGTACTTCCCGATCTGCTCCGGCATCGATCGACCGATGGCCTCCTTCAGCTTCTGGAGCGGTTCTTTCAGACGGCCCTCCTGGGCAGGGGGGAGGGACGGGTTGTCACAGTGACCGCGTCGCAGACATCCGTCTGCCGTTTGTGTGATTGAGTCTGTTGCCTTGTGCTTAATTAAACGCCTCTGACATTAAAGCCTAATGAAAACGGCCCGACACTGAGGGAGAGTTTAAGCACCGGGATAATAAGGCCTGTTGATAACACTGCTCATCATTTCACCTAGACCTCAAAGCACTTACAGATCATATTGTTATTAGAATATTCAGATTGCGACCTTTTTAAGTGGCCAATTATACATAATAAGATCTAAGTCCTTCGGTTTTCCATCTCATCGCATTAGCAGTTCTGCAAACTACGCATCTTGGATAGTTCTTGTGTAAGCCTAGAGGCAGTTTTACGGACATTGAAAGCCACTTGTACTATTATTTATTGATGATTAAATATAAAACGTTACGGGTATCAGGGGGACAGGGAAGCCAGTAGCCTCTAACGCTCTAATGTAAATGCATAACTCCAGGGAGACCCAGAGCTGGCTCCTCCCTCGGCGTCCGGCTGCCTGGTTTGACTGACCACCGTGGACAGGACTCTGGGCTCGGCGTTATTTAAATGTAAACCCAGAGTTACAGAAAGGGATTCGGCATACCGGGTGTTACACATTCAAAACAGACTTGGGAAGGATCGGGAAAGCCTGTAATCTGACTAGCTCGGGATTAACCAGCCCAGCCTCGCCACCCACCATAAACTACACTGCTAGATTACTCATTCACTCAGAAAATGTTGACATTCGTGAGGTGGACAACGAATCACATTTAGTCACAGAAGGCTTAAAAATTAACCAAATAAAGTGTAAGCTAGACGCTGTTGCCATGACAACGATGTTTCCCCAGGAACACCCAGTCAGCCCCTACCCCATGTAATCTGTACTCCTCCCACACCCCCCCAACCTCAATCTCTAGCCTCCCTACACTAGGCTTGGATGACATCTCGCATTTCACACTGTCATAATGTTCATGCAATATACCACAGCATACAGTGTGCTGGTGGTATTTTCTAAATTTAACACTATTACTATTTTGAAATCTTGGTGGGTGGGGGGAAGGTCCCCACAACAACAGGAAAATACTGTGGCATAAACCAAGATATTACCGTAATACTTAACAACCCTACCCCACACAAGCTTCCCACCTCTCCAAAAAATTATTAAAAAGCCAGCTTTATACACGTTATGATGTAATCAGGGTGATAAAATCTACATATGTTCTTTCATGTGCCCCCATTGACTAGGACTTGGGCTAAGTGGCACACTTATCATGGGGGAATTTAAACTTTGCTGAGTGGTAGGGAGTTCTTCCACAATGCATTTCTGCTAACCACCGACTCACTGCTACACATAAATTTCACCAGAGTGAAAAAAAAAAAAAACTTTTTTCAGCATATTCAGAAAATGATCTTGTGGCGCTTCCCAAATGATATGGTGCGCCAACTTCGAGAGTCGTTTTTTTTTTTATGTTTAACTTCGGCCTTGAGTTGCATTTGGGTTAGTTTTTTTCATGCAAGATATTCTTCTTCTTCATTTATTTATTTTTAATGCGCAAATGGCTTTTTGCGCTCGCTGCTTCCTCTGCTCATTTGAAAAAGCAACTGTTCAAACCTGAAGTTTGCAACAAGCGGTAAGCCAAAGCAACAAGCGGTAAGCCAAATGGCGCATCATAATCATTATCATGCTGTGCTAACAGGTCGCTGTGCCTTGCTAAGTTATGTAACTAGGCTGGCTAACATTATTCCTCTAAATGCAGCATTTTGCATTATAATACGCCTTGCCAGGCTGCAGCTCCAGTAAATTACACATGAATTATAAGTTTTACATGCTGGTACCTTGGCTTGAATTTCACAAAAACCTGTAGCTAAAACCTGTAGCCTACTACCTGTCTGTGATAAATACAGCAAATGTTAGCTTTTTAGATTGGCTTTCGGTTATTAAAGAAATACCAGCATTAAACATCAGTCCTAGCATTTTACCAGCGCAGCTTTAAAATGCAGTCTGTGAAAATCTGGCTCTGCAGGATTCCCACTGTTTTTGGTTCAGGTTGGGTTCAGGTTTTAGATTTGCTAGTACTATTCAGGTCAAGTTTGGTTCGGTCTCAAGGGCCTTGGGCTTCAATTCCAGGCCCGTACGGGACTCTTGTCTGCAGACTTCCTCTCTGCCCTCTGATGCCATCTAGCACTGTCTCAAAGTCTGATCAGTTGGAGGGCATCACCCCTTTACCGCCTTAGCTACTGTGTGGCGAGGGTACTGGTGCAGAATGGCTGCTGTCGCATCAGCCAGGTGGGGGCTACACAGCGGTGTTGGTAGTTAAAGTGGATCTTGAAAGAACTGCTATATACAGTGGTGGCCAAAATTATTAGAACACCTAGCTTAATTAAAAGGTTTCAGTTGTATATGATGAATTGGCTTTTCAAATACCCATAAAACAAATGAAATATCTACAAAGTGATCGTTATGCTCTATAAACGATAGAAGTTCTCAGGAAATATAGTGACACTATGCCAGAGAGATGTGCTACTGTAATTGCTGGATAAAAACAGTAGGTCTCACTTCATCTGATATTTGTTGTGCTCAACCATCTGCATATTTCGTGAACATTATGAAATGAAATCATGTTTTGGAGGCAAAAAAGTCAATATGTTCAGATCTGTCAGGTGTTCTAATAATTTTGGCCTCCACTTTGTAAGAAAAAGTAGTAAAGATGTCCCAATGTTCTCGTTTGATCATGTGAATACAGACAGAGTTAGCCATTAATGATCAAGGAGGAAAGATCAAGGGGGAAGCCAGGGAGAGAATGGGGGTTCCAGTCGGCACCACTAGGGTGATAAGGAAGATGACTGAATTACAATGATCAGAAAGTCTCCATCTTGTCCTGCCCCATCCCTGCCCCAGTCCAGGGGGTGACTCTTTATATGTAAATTCACTCACAACACCCACACACAGCACCTTGTTGGGGAGGGTCTTTTTGGGTATAAAGGGGGGTAAAGAACTGTCCGTAATTTGTTTTTGAGCTGTCTTTCAATATCCGGTGTATGTCTACACTGTATTACATTATATTATTATTTTTTACTGTTCAATAAAAACACCATTTTGCTGAAACTGCGGAGACTCTGCAAGTGTATTCCTTACAACTGTAAATATAACATTCTTTCATTCATTTGTTGATTTATTGCCCTAAGAAGTCATGCCCATATCTACAGTTAAGGACACGGAGGTCACATTCTCAGTATTTTTTCTGTAACTCCAATAACCATGACCCACTACTGGGCACACCCATGAAGGGCTAACACTGACCTCTGAATTTTAAAAGTCCTGGCTACGGCCCTGCAAGAAGTGTCACCAACTGCGGACTGGTCCAAAAGTACCATATGCATCCCCCGTCTGGGGGAACACAATAAAACTCCTTCAGCCGTTGTTTTATAGTCTGTGCTGCTAAATCTACATACATTTTAATAAGATAAGGTATAGAATGCACTGTGAAGCTCTCCTCCCAGTGGGAGATCTTACACAATGCCACCATCTCCCTTGGCAACTAGGGGCGATATCGTTTTAGGACTTACTCGTCATTTGGTACAACATTCCCTGTACTTTATACCCTGCCTCTCAGGGACCCGGCCTAATCAGAGAGTCCGGCCCAGCCCTCAGTGCAGCCCGCCGGGCCGCCACACTCACCACGGCATCATACCTGCTCATGCAGATGCAGCTTCTTGGCCCGTTTGACGAGCGTGTCTTTGCTACACGGCAGGAAGGAGGCCAGGTACCCGTAAACCCCTGAGCGCACCGGACTGCTGAGCTCCCGGGACTGAATCTCAATGCTGGAAGCCAAAAAATGGGGCACGATCAATCACAGCAGAGAAGCGACCCTCATTCACTGGCCAATGAAGACGGGGACATCAAAACACTTACTCAAGCAGCATGCTGTTTACGTCTTGAGTGAAGAACTTCTGCTTTCCCTCTCCTTCTGAGCCTTTGGCGGCCTGTGGGGTCATGAAGAGAGTCAATCTGCCTTTAGCTTTCCATAAAAGGAGCCTTCAGCACTGAGGCTGGACAGAACAATCAAATGGAGCAGAGGCTCAAAAGGAGGAAGGCAGAAAGACCTTCTTCTAACCTGCCTAATTAAGCCTAATTAAAACTCTATTACATTTATATGAAGGTAGGGGCCTAAAGTTTAAACAAAAAAAGATTCTAAAACACTCACTGATAAAAATTGTGGACAAAGAGCCATCTCCTTAATAACATTCCCTCCCTCCACTGGAAAGAAGGTCCATTAAACAAGCAATTTCTCTAAGAAAATGTAGAACGTCTGTTATGCAATTTAAGGGCATCTCATCCATCTTCCAGACAGCGGGACGAGACCAAAGGAAAACTGTGCAGGCCAGGGAGCGGACGTGCAAGACGCCCAATGCTTTCTAGACAGAAAATATGAAAACATAACTTTGCCTTGTTTCCTAAGGAAGTAACAGTTCCCAGAAGCACCATTTATAGCGCATTGCAGCTTGGAGACTCGACGCTACCTCAGGAAACCCAAGTTCATAGCAAGGGCCTGCTTTTAGACCAAGAGTGACATAAAGCGCACCTGAGTCAGATCTCTGATTCTCTTCTCCAGTGTTGGGGGGAGCCCCTCCGGGAATGGGGGGGGTGGCTTCTGTGGCTGCCCCATGGCCAGGGGGTCGCTGTTCTCATCCAGCCCGGGGGGGCTCGGCTCCGGCGACTCGTACAGGAGCTTGTCCAGATCGATGTCAAAGTCGATGGTGCTGGCGGCCTGCAGGAGGTCACTCTCGTTGGTGGAGCCGATGAGGCAGAGGAGGGGATCGGTGACGTTGAGGCCCGGGTCGGCCTCGCGGTTCGGCGGGGCCACGCAGGGGGGGGCCTTGGCTTCTTCTCTCGGCAGGGACTCCTTGGCTTTCTCAAACCTCTTCAGCATCTCGCCGACGGCTGCGGCGCCGGACGGCTTCTTCTTCCTCCTCTCCTCCGTCGCGTTGAGCGGCACGATGCTTTCCGGAAAGAGAGGTAAGGAAAGCCCACGTGAACAGCGACGCAGGCTAGCTAATCACTCGGGGCCAAATGAGAGAGAATGCCGGACCGAAACGGCAGCAAAAACAAGTATTTACACGCATGCATTCAGATGTATTTATCAGAGGCTCTCATCCAAAGTGACATCATTTGTTTGAGAGAGGAGGGTCACTCAGTGCTAGGGGTTAAGGGCCTTGTTCAAGGGCCCAACAATGAAACATCTCTGGTGACCCTGGGACTCGAACGAGGGACCTCCAGATCACAAGCACAGCATCCTAACCTGCCAGGCCACACAAAGGAAGTTTGCTCGGAATCAAACCCAGGTCAACTGTTAGTCAGCTAGCTATGCTAAGCAACCAAACCCCCATAAGATATTCGACTGATGAAGAGAAAGCAGACCTCTAAACTTAAGTTTCCTTGCCTAAAACCAAAAATTCTCCTAAAACAAAGCAAGATTTAGACCCACACAGATCAACCAGAGAAGCTGGCATTGGAAACGTAAGCTTGTCGAATTGATCCCAAGCAAGAGGCAGCAAAACATTGAAAATGCAGACGTAGGGCAGCAAATCAGAAGGCAGGAAGCCAAGCCTGAGGCAGGTATTGAAGAAATAATCATGCAACTGGGGAGCCTGAAAACGAGAGGAAATGAGCAAGTTGCCTGTCAGGAAACATTGATTTGCATGATGTGACACTGTAAACACAGGTGCCAGATGGGTGGGCCGCCTCGAAACCCCGGTGCCACTATAAACGAGCTGAACTCACCCAGCCTTGGTGATCTTGGGCTTTTTGTGTTGGCCTTCTTTTCTCTTCTTGGCTGACTTCACATCCCCCTCTTTTAATTTCTTCCTCTGAAAACAAGGTGACGTAACAGGAAAGCTGACCGCCTTTTGTCATCATGTACCATTAAAATAATTCCTGGGATGATAAAATAAATTTTAAAAATGCTTAAAAACCATTAAGGGGAAACCGCTACCTTTGGAGACTTCAGCTTCTTCTTCTCATCGTTAATATGGTCATCACCCTCCGATTCGGAAGCCTGTCGAAATTGCAGTGTTCCCGAATTTATATAAAATCCTCCGTACTTTGTTGTAAGGGAGGCTGGAACAAGTTCATCATACTGCAACACAGACAAGGTCAAAACAGGTTTGTTCCACTAATATGACTTAAGTATTCAGAATGTAAATATGTACATTCGTAGATACAAATCGCAGTATATTAAAAACGTACTGCTTCCGAGTTATCAATGAATGAATCCGTCTCATCGTATCCGAAGCCCATATCAACCAAGTCTTGCATACGATCTTTCTTCCGTTTACTTCCACCCTGGTGTCGAAAGACAATCAGTTACAGAGCATTGCCGATCAGAGACATTTTACAGCCTTGGTCACATGGAAAAGCCCAGACTCACGTATTTCTCTTCAAACTTCTTCGCCAGAGCCTCGACCTCCCTCTGATTCTCCTCCTCCAAAGTCTTACTTGACTCTTTGATCGCATTGCTCTGCGAACAGGTTTTGCCATTTAAACTTTTACCTATGCACTTGAACAATCGCGGTATTTTAAGTCACAGTTCCACAACATTTCCACTTGTAGAGAAAAGCAGATACGGTGAGGAACACCACGCACTTCTAAATACCGAGATCTTAACGGGCAAATACTGGGACCGCAGGGAAGTGTCCCGAGCGTCGGTGTTACATTGTTACCTTTTTCTTAACAAGTTCAGGGTAGTAAAACTCCGGACAGCGCCTCTGATCGGGCTCGAAAAGGGCGAGAACCAGCCGTAAGTTGGTCTCCACTTTCCCGTTCTGCAAGGCGTCCTCCTTTGCTGGGACCTTTAGGAAACTTGCAGGCAGCGGGACGTTGCTTGACAGGGTGGTCAGCTGTATCCTCCGTAGCTCAGCCATTAAGCAGACCCTTGCCGCTCTTACCTGCTTTTACTCACTGGCTGCTGTCTAACGGGGGAAAAAATAAAAAATATATAAAAAAATAACCTTGCAACCCGTATTAGCTAAAAAGCTGGCTCTTTTTTTGGTGCATGTACCGTGCCAGTTTACATCTCGATGCTGGTTTTCAATTAACCGATGCCCCGTAAGTAGTTCCCACTACACATACGCTGGTTTGCTGTAAAGGAAACGCATAAGGCTATTTAACATGCCGCCTAATATGACTTCATCTCGACCCACATTTGCACCGATGGGGGCATGCGGGAAATTAAGCATTACCCCGGTTCCCGGACCCCGTTAATTTAGGCTCCCAGGCGGACCGAACCTGCGATGTCAACGCGGCAGAGCCTTAATTCCCCGTGATACGGTCCATGCCCATGTAAACAGCTAGCCTAGCCCGACTGGATCCTCTTGAGATCGTCCCTGCAAATATTTCGATGACACCAGGAGCCCGGGAGAGCTATAAGTTTCACCGAAAGCAATTTGATCGCTACCAAAACAACTGTATACTTTGCATCTTTAATTCATTTTGGCAGCTCCTGCAACTATAAGTCCAGTGCATCCTCGGTGATCACAAACATTGACGTTACATTTATGAGTACTACAGTGAATTGCACTGCAACGCCAAGGTACTTTAATCACCCATTAGAAAGCTATAAACGATAGCTATATAATAGCCGTAAACAGTTATTCGTTGCATGTTTTGAGCCTTATTTATCCCCCCATACAGCTAAAAGCACAGCCTGTCATTTCGTCATCACGCTGCGCCGCGTCGCGCCCGAGTGTGCATGATCGTACATATCTGGCTTTTCCCTTTCTGGGCATTGTCGCCTAGTGGGAAACGCTGCAAATTAAATCCGTCAATAGTTGGCAGTAAATTGACATTTGCAATTCATGAAAACATCTGTTTTGGGGAAATTGCACATCATCTGAAATTAATAATCACAATAATAATAATAACAATACTTATTATTATCATTATTGTTGTTACTAATATATTTCAATTGATTATTATTAATATTATTATTATTACACTGACGAGTGCATTTTATTGTGTGCTCATACACATTGATATTTAAGAGTGAGTTAATGGACAGCCGAACAGGATTATCAATATATATCTGTGACCCATACAGATGCTTCATTTAAAGGTGGTGGTGGTTCAAGGACATGCAAGTACCATCTAGGACGTTACCCAGCCTTGATCCCCTGTGCTTGAATGGACTCCTTGGTTCTATAGATAGTTACTGGTTTCTTGTTGGATGGTTAGGAGAGCAACACTTTTGTTCTGAAACCCCTCCTCAGGGGCACCTCATCTTTTTCATGCAATCGGTAAATTTCACCACCAGTTCAGCTCACTTAAATAATTAACTATTCCCAAAATGTCAAAACTATACTTAGTTTAACTATTGAAGACCATTTGGTAAGTGTATCCATGGTAAAAAGCGATTATTTGTTAGCTATCACTGATAATTAGTTAGAGTGATAAACACTAGAAAAATTCAGCAAACCATTCACATGTGGTAACAATTTTAGCGATGACTGAATTTGTTGTTGAGTTGTTAAAATATTTAACAGGGGTGTTGAGGGTCATGTCTTTGAAGGGGGGGCAGGGGTCCCGATGATCATTTGTTGAGCAGATTGCTGACGATAACATTTGCTGAGTGGGATTAAATTGTGTACTCCTGATATGGGAGGTAGATTTACCTTTACGTGAGTTAAATTACACAGATCAACATAGGGGGATGGTGTATTTTTTAAAAGGGATACGTTTTGTTTTTTTTCCCTAAGAGGAGATGCCACCCACATGCATCCCATGACAACTCAAAGTGTGGTTGCAGTGTTAAAGAAGCAAATGATTAAATGCTTTGTTCCCCCCCAAAATTGATATGCAGGAGGCCAAGATAGAATTTGTTGACCAATCAAATTTGAGTGTTTTCAGCAAATGTAATTATAATTCATAAATGCATTTATAAGCAGAGAAATGCTCACAACCTCAAAGAGTAATAGATATGCACCAAAACAATAATACTGAAAAGGTCGAGGCATTTTGCACAGTGAGGTTAGCTGAAACAAGCAGCAATTTCACAGTATATAAATAGAAATTTTAGCACATCAGAAAATGACCCATGATTCCCTAAACATCTTCATACGCATTGTGGTTCTGTAGTAAACAAGCTCAGCAGCTTTTTACTAATAGTTTTGTGAAGCCATAGAATATCCATCAATCCATATTCCGAAACTGCTTGTTCTATTCAGGGTCCAGGGGGTCCGGAGCCTATCCCGGAAGCTATGGGCATGAGGCAGGGAACAACCCAGGATGGGGTGCTCGCAGGGCTCATGGAATATCTAAAAATGCATTTCAGTACACAACCCCCTTTCACAGACGGTGACATTGCCCTTGGATTACACATTAGATATATAATGCTGTGGCATCAAGCTCTACAGGTATAATACACTAAGTGTGTATTATTCTGTGTCTATTTTATTTGTATCTTCTCTACTGAACAATATTTTCAGATGAATCTGTAATTAAGAATGAACTGTTTAAGAACAAAGCATGTTCTCTGTATTTGGTCTGAGTACTTTCTGTTTGGAGAAAAAACGGAAAAACATAGATACTTACCTGTGCAGAATTATTAAGCAAATTATTATTACTATTAAAATAGGCCAGAAAAGGACCTTACAGAGAGCAGAAAAAAACACAAAATGGGGATGGAAAAACAATTGAAATTGCTAAACCTTTAAAATGTGATTACCATACAATCATGTGTTTCGTGGCTTGTGTGTGTGTGCACCCTTTTACATTTACAACATTTAATGGATTGGTACTGCATCCAGGCTGTACCCCTGCCTTGTGCACTGTGCTGCCTGGGAACAGGACTACAGGGCTCCTCATGACCTCAACCATGATGACACATTAGTAAGTGGGTGGGCAAAGACACTTATAAACATAATAACTGTACTTGTTTACATTTTGTCAGCCTGTAGTGGGCTGGCAACAAAAATGCAAGTGCATCAATGGCAGACATAGAAATGGTTTCTGCCTTGACATGTATTAATGGATCCATTAGTGCTTTTAATGCTTCTCATTTAAATTGTTAACTTGCATTTTGATTTGATGCGCTGAATTCAGAGCGACTTTAATGCGACTCAGTAAGAAGGAATGATGTCAGTCAGATTATTACCAGCCTTCACATCTCATGTCATGGTAGCACGTGGATAAAAAAATA
>JAODKK010000093.1:22134473-22158897 GCA_026774405.1 Petrocephalus microphthalmus | reverse complement strand
CTCATTAATAGCTAATACTGTCTGTATTCACATGATCAACTAAGAACATTGGGGCATCTTTACTACTTTTCCTTACACAGTGTACAGGTCGATCAGAGGATGGCATCACGGCAAGGTCTCTTCCAGTTTCAGTTCTTTGTTGAATTCAGTTTTATTAGTGAAACACGTACAGCATAAGTACAGCATCAAAACAATTTATAATGCATTGCGATCATTTTAACTAGGAGAATTTCTAACTAATGCCACATTTTCAGGAATGTCATTGCAGAGAAATTTAATTTAGAGTTAAGGATACGCTTATCGCTGGCATGCCAGAGTTGTTCAGTTTAATAAGCTATGCGTAGCACACAAGTTGCATAAAATGCAAAAAAATGGGACAAACTTTGTGGAAATACTGTCACACTAGACCATCACACTCTTTTGTCACTCCACTGCCTTTCACCTTTGTCACGCACTTTCCTTTCCGTGGCAGTGGCCTCTCGTATCTTATTTGAGTTTTTGTGACAGTGCCCTCTGGAATGGTATAGAGACAGTGACTGGGGCTACCTGGGGGCCGATAGGGGAATCGGCCATCTCATGGCCATCGGGCTGAGCGTTGTCCTCATTCATCTGAGAAACCTCCGTCGAGGCAGCCTCAAAGCCGGGGGCCATGTTGGCCGCATGCATGACGTGCACCCTGTTCCTGCCTTTCTTACTGAGGATGCAGCTAAACACTTTTTTGAAGCCTTTGCGGAAATGCTTGGACACCAGGGCGTAGACGATGGGGTTGAGACAGGAGTTGGCGTAGGCCATGCAGTGGGAGAGCAGTCTGAACGCGTAGGTGGTCTGGTTGAAGGGGAAATCACCGTAGAGGTAACACAAGATGACTACATGGTAGGGGAGCCAGCAGATGCAGAAGAGCACGGTGACGATGATGATCATCTTGGTCACTTTGCGCTTGGCTCTCTTGGAATCAGACATGCCGTCCAGAGGGTCCACGGCAGTCCACAGGTACTTTATAGTTCTGGTATATGAGAGGCTGACGATAAGCACGGGGATGACATAGCCGAAGACAAAGGTGCACGTGTCCAGGACCTTCCGGTTGGACTCCTCCCATCTGGGCACGCACACGTTGCCGTTGGCGAAGTCGACGAGCCCGTAGTAGCTGAGGTACGGCCCAGCAAAGACCAGGGAGAGGCCCCAGATCACCGCCATGGCGGCCACGGCATTCACCGGGGTCCTTAGCTCCCTGGAGCGCAGAGGGTAGCGGATGGCTAGATACCTGAGCAGCACAGAGCAACGGGCTTACAGTCATTACAGCACTGGGGTAACTTCAGCAGTATGGACCAAAACAGCCATGCATTACAGTACAGATTTTATTCAGTGTCATCGGGGCTCAGTAAATACAATATTACATACAGTGAAAGTATCGGACATTCTGGTATTTGTGTTGCCTGTTATCTTGACCTTAATGTATTTTGCAAATGCTTTTATCAAAAGTAACACAGAGTTGTGAAAACTAGGACAGCCAGTCCCGACCAATTGGGCTAAAGGGCTTTGCTCAAGGGTCCAGTGGTGACATCATTCTGCTAATCATAAGATTTGAACCGTAACATTCTGATCATGGGTACAGAGTCCATGTCAAGTATAACGTCTTGTCAAGTATGACTGCTGGGAAAATGTTGCACATATACTGTATGCTTATGGCATAGGCTATGCAGTGGTAGAGCAGTCTGAATGCAGTTTGATAAGGCGCGAATTCTAGTGAATGCAGGACCATGAGAAATTGAAAATCCATTTGCTTTACTATCTAGATGGTTTCAGTGATTGCTTGTAAACATGTTTTAGTCAGTGCTTAACAGCAGCACAGCAGAGCTACAAAAATGAAGGCACTGTAATTTATACCCTGTGAGAAAGCTCATGCAGAAAATGGACAGCCCTATAGATGAGTCATGAATAAAAGATGGCGCTGGAGGGTGCCCCTCACTCACAGAGCATAATCCTGCTGCCTGACCCCTGCGTCTACATCTCTCCTGATCACTACTAATTTTTTTCCGGGCTCCTTCAGGATCGAGACTTCCAAGCTTTCCCTGCTGGCAATTTAATTCACTGCTACTCCGAGGGGCACACTTAGGTCTTAATAATGCATTTCTGAATTCTAAGACACTGATGGCACTTTGGTCCTAATGAATGCAGCTGGAGGCAAAAGTTCTGGTAATGGGAGTAGATGTCTGTACCGGAGAGAGCCATCTCAGCCTGGCCATTCCATGGTGTCACACATTTGCAGTATTTGGGTAACAGTCCCAGTAGGCTGGCTCACAACTTAAGCTGAATATTATATAAGTAATATTACTCACACTCGTTATTGGCCATTAATCGGAAGCTCAGCCTTGCCATACTTTGTTGACTCCTCGACAGTCGTAGGTATTTAATGTATTATTTGCCTCACTTGTACATCACTATAAACAAAAGTGTCTACTGAATAAGTAAATGTAATGGAGTTTTTTTGTGTCTTGTAATTAGTAAGGTATCTGGGGCAAAAGGACTATGCATCCATGAAATATTTAACATGAGTAAATTGTGTTTGTTTTTCGCTGCACAATGCACGCCGAAATACGGCTTAGAAAGCTGGGCCCTGTGAGTCGTTTAAGGTTAATACCTGTCAACAGAGACGGTGGCGAGGGTGAAGCTGCTTGCATACATGGTGAGGTTGATGAAGAAATGCACGGCCTTGCACATGAAGGAGCCGAAGACCCAGCCCTCCAGCGAGTAGATGGTGGCCTGGAAGGGCACGCAGAAGATGATGAAGAAGAAGTCGGCCACGCTCAGGTTGAGGATGAAGAGGTTGGTGGTGTTGTGGCCCATCTGTCCGTTCCTGAAGAGTACAGCCAGGACTAGGCTGTTCCCAATGGTGCCGAGTAGGAAGATGAGGGAGAAGACCACCGAGACGATCAGCGCTGCCGGGTCACGCTGGTAGCTGTCCGACACGTTCCAGTGCCCCCCCAGCTTGCTGGTGTCCTCCTGCTCAGCCATAGCTGGCCGCTGAAGCAGAGGAAAAGCGTTACGCTCTGTCTCCTGTCCAGACATCCTAAAGCAAAGACAGGTAGAAGTATTATGGGCTATTAAAGTTTAGGAATACACATAGGAGCATAACACAAACTGTGGGCGGGGCTATGCTAGTTTTGTTATGAATCCATCTAAGATATGACGCCATCCAAACCTTCCCGTGGGTTTACCCATGACGTCGCTACACCAGTCTGAAAGTGAGATGCCATAATTCGATAGATATCTCACGTTGCGGTCTCTGCATTGATACTGCAGTTTAAAGTATAAATCTGATGAGGAACAACATTTTTATGCGTAAATTCTGATGAATGCCGGACCGCAGGGGATTGAACATCCATTCACTTTTTAGGCATAACAAATGATTTCTTCATGTTAATAAGTTAAGAAGGACAGATGGGGACAGATGCACAGTTACATTATAGCTATTACAAATAGTGGAAAAGGTATATCGCTCAGGAAAATATCTCATGTAATTTTATGACCAAATGTTACGCAGATCTTCTGTTAAGAGAATATAGGCCAATTAACGGAAGATTATTTACACAGGAAGTTGGCCCACTAATGTTTTTGTTTTGAAAGCTCTGCAGTTTCCTTGTATTCTGTTAAGATAATAAACAGTGCTGGCTTTGTGGAGTACGAGCATACATCATCCTCCATCAAGTCTGTCAATTCCCCCGTGAGAATTCAGTTTTGAAAAATATAACTGTGCTCCTTGCCTCATATTTCCCGTGATATTACGCAATGCGATTATCTCTTATGAGCAACCGGAAAGTATTTTTTTTTTGGTCCGAAGTACATAATAAACCATCACAAACAAATATACAGACTGCAAGTTGCTTTGCAATAAAAATAATTAGCGTAACGCTCCCGTTGCACGAATAAACACGTAAATAAACCCAGCAAGGACGAAGGGCGATGCCATTATCTATGTTTTCAACAGTCGATTTTCATTTGCATTTCCAATCAGCTCACAATAGCGAGTCCGTGACAGGGATGCATTTAGCTTTGAGATTATTAAGATTTTTTTTTTGTTTAACTACTTACTTAGTTAAGTCCAATAAGAAAGAATGTTGGCTTCACAAACACAGAAAAAGTGATATTTGACTGTCAAGATCAACTACTATAGTGCGAATTAGAAAAAAAAATGATCTGCATTCCATCTAAAAATACATTCTTACCCATAACATGAGTTCATATTTTGTTTTATAAAGGGACACCCTCTTTACAAAGCATAGAATGTAAATTTAATTTGACTTCTGAGCAAAAGTGAGACATGGTGCTTGATTTCACATGAGTGCCTGGTTTCTAACAGCTTCCAAGAGCCTGTCAGGCTGTATAAATCACTAGCAAATTCGGAAATACATAAATGGCCAAATACTACTGCTTTACTAAAGGTAGCCATGATAATGATGATTGTTATTATTATCGTCATTAGTGTTACCCCAGGCATTCAATATCAGTGAAGATGTTGGTTTTAGTTCTTCATGGCTATTTATTTCACCTGTCCCGATCGGCAGCATGATCCGACCTGTTCCATCGCTCTGGCTCCGTGGGGTGACACCCCCAGCCTCTAACACCTCCTGCATCACCCCAGCTGTTTGTGCGTTTGCTCTGAAAATGCTTGACTTCCAGCTTGTCTTTAGGGGGTGTAAGGTGGTAGTAGTGTCTATTTCAGACAATGGATGGATTTGCAATCATAGAAGTGTTCATCTGTACAACTTATAACCTTGCAAACTGCACCCGTCTTTGTGTCATACAAACAATCAATATTTCAATTGACCATATTTGATTTGTAAAGGGATGTGAAATGTTGACTTTGATTATTGTTACAGTACAATAAGATGTTTATGCATGCAAATTGCTTCATATTTTTCAGAATAATATAACTAATACTTATTATACTTAGTTGGGGTTTTGTAATAATTTTTACTGCCAATCAAATATAATAATTTTAATTAGCCATCAATGTGGTTTATTAACAGATGCCAGTTAAAACTGCTTAATGATACACACAACAATTTAGATGTTACTTAAAAAAACAGTGAAATAAATAGAAAATTATCACACTGCAATAAAAATCATGTGTACTTTCTGTATAAATGCGCATTTGCTGCATGTGTGTTGATCTCCTGTGGCTCTAGAGGCACCTGTCACATGTGCTAACAGCAGCATCCCTGTGCGCCCTTCACACCTGGAGTAAAGCACGCCGCACAACACCATTCCCTGCTGGCTAAATGTTGGGCAAATCAGTCACCACCCGCCACAGGAGTCCTGGCACTTCTGACATACCTCATTTATACGGTGTATTGGAGACTGGGATTAATCTCTTCATTAGAGTCACCTCACATATCAGATAGACCCCCCCAGGGGAATGGAGACAGCTTCCCGCTACTGTTGGGAAGGACTCCCATGGTCCTGATTCCAAAAGCACTAGCTCAACAATCAAAGTCATGTTGACACTGCAGCGTCAGTGTCATGCAGTGAATGTATCTCTGACATTTACAAGGGGCTCTTAAAGCATCACAGCAGTGTCCATTCACATGCTATAAATACTGATTTCAAGTTCCCTGTCTGTTTAGTTCTGTGCTTAAGTTCTAGTTAAACAATGTTAGGAGCAAGCAAACAACAAAGGCAGTAACTGGAACCGTGCACCAGACAGACAGTCATCTCTGGCATATTGTACCTCAACCTACAGCTTCAGGCTCCTTGGGATTAAGCCTGGCTAGGTTCTGCTTATAACGCATTTTTTACGATTTTAAAAGCATAGATCGTTAAATGTGTTGAAATCTATGTGTATCATGCTATATGTTTTGGCATATTTATTACCAATTGCAGCTGATCTTATAATAAAGCATTTGCTAGGGAAAGTACATCTTTTGACTGCCTTCTGTGTGCATCAGAAATAGGTACATTTTAAAACACCAATATGATTATGTCTGTAATCTTAGGTCAGTGGCAGAAATAAAATACCCCACTGCAAATCGATGGGAATAGTTTTGGAAAATGACGTGACACAATTACCAAATAAAAATAGATATTGTCAGTTTTTCAGTCAGCTCACTACTAAAAACTATGCAGCAAATTCAATTTATTCCTCTTTTTCGAATCCAATGAATTCAGCTTTCATTATTCATTGATCCTTTTTATAGGAATTCCTTGTACCCAAGAAAGAAAAAGAGTTAAATTGGCATCAGGTAATACAACATAGAGACGCAGACAGAGATAAAATGGTTTTTTAGCCTGATGTTTTCCCCTGTGAATGTCAGGGACTCACCAGATTGACAGATACTCTGATTCAGTCCATGTTTCTCTTGCTCCTTTGGTGGACTGCACTGTCTTTATTTCCCCTCTCACTTCTCAAGAAATATTTGGTGTGTAATCCTGTCCTCTACTTCCAAAGGCACCACTCCTTCCTCTGTCTCACTCCGTCTCTCGTCCCACTCCCTCTCTCTCTCCCTCTCTCACCCGTACACGTGAAGGCTCCACCTCCCTGAGTATTCTCCCTAACATCTGCAGTGAGAAACACTGAAGTTGTAGAATCCTGCTCAGATTCCCCTACTGTAAATCATGAAATGAGGGATTGTGGGTAATTTATGCCGTTGCCAAGACAATACTGTTACCATGAGTACAAATTGTACTGTAAGTGGAGATGGTGTACGTAGATGAGTGTTTGTAATTTAGTTTTTTTTTTTTGTTAATTTCTCTTTGTTGTTGAGCATGCTGTTTTTTGCAGGTGAAGTTAATTGTACTGCTTTGCACATAAGACAGTTGGTACATAAGAAAAAAAATTCTGTCAGGAACCATATATGTAATACGTAATACATATATGTAAAAAATATATTATTTCCCTCTTTTTTTGCTTATGCTAAATTTTTCAGAGATATATAGATGGTAACTAGATATAAAATACATACATTAAGCTGTGTTGTAGATAAAACCTAGACAGGATGGTAGAACTTCACAGGTCACACACACACACACATATAGGCACGCACATACAGTACATGTTTGTAGTCATATCTTTGTGGGGACCGTCCATTCATTTCTACGGGCAAAACTCTAATCCCACCAATGACACCTGTAACCCCTACCCAGCCCTAGCCTTAACCATAAGTAACCAAACGAAATACAAGACCTTTGGCATTTTTAGTTTTTTCGATTGTGATTGATTTCCCTTTCAAGGGGACTGCAAAAATTATCCCCACCATGTAATATATACATATCCCACACATACAGGAACACACACTATGGGAGACTCATCGAACTGCATCTCTTCGGACACTGGAAGTAAACCAGAGTACCCAGTGGAGTCCCAAACAGACAGAGAGAACAAAGAAAGTACTGTATTTGCCATCTATTCGTTATTTATATTCAGTTTTGCACACCAGTGTTTGCTCTATATGCCATCTCACTTTTGAGTTTTCGCGATATATGTTTGTGTCTGGACACTTCTGCTTTTGTTGCCTATAGGGCAGGCCTGCGCTGCCTTGTGATCCTTTGCTGCACCACGCAAACAAATTTGAGAAAAATAAAGTGACCCACCTGTCTACCGCCCTTTGATTTCTGCATTTATAAAGCAGCTCCATTACCAACATTTTCAAGCTCCATCTTCAGAGTGATGCTGACGGCTACATAAAACACCTCTCTCGTGTCCCTATTGTGAGCCGAGTGGCTGTGTGCTGTGGAAACAGGGCAAAGCATCGATCAGGAGAAATACGGCGGCAGGTCATGAGGTCTGCCAGGAGGAGCAGGACGGCAGGCCTTGCCTGAAACAGAATTACTATAAAAACACAAAGCTATAATGCACGGGAATATACAGAAAGTGTTATAAAGCCACCAAAAGGAAGCAGGAACCTACAGGAAGAGAGGAGAACCGTGGGCTGCTCGCCCTTCAGAGCTTCACTGCTGCTAGGCTGACCCCATTTAATCTCTACCGAAGTGTCCCACACAAAATGGCTCAGCTGGGTGCTGATATCTGGGCCATGTGTAGGAACAAGGATGGTGGTCAGTTTCCATGGAGATGCAAAAGCATCACAAAAAGACTACCCTCGATCCACACAAAGCACCTGGAGTCAGTTGGTAATTTTATTAACTATGGTTGTTTACAAAGTTCTGTAACTTTATTAACTATGTTTGCTGTTACAAAGAGCCCAAGTGGTCAGTTTTCCATAAACACCCGAATCTAGTCTCTAATGTGGACTGTCTGGCAGGGTGTGGGGAGGGAGCAAAAACGTGGACTGTCTGGCAGGGAGCTGGGAGGGAGCAAAAACGTGGACTGTCTGGCAGGGAGCTGGGAGGGAGTGAAAACTTGGACTGTCTGGCAGGGAGCTGGGAGGGAGCGAAAACATGGACTGTCTGGCAGGGAGCTGGGAGGGAGCGAAAAAGACCATTTGGGTTAAGTTGAACGCTGTAGTAAAAATTGCAAACAGAAGCTTAAGCTACTCATAATTGTCCTTTGAAAAGTTTTCTGAAGGTATGCTTGTCACACTGCATTATGGTGATGTCATGTTTGATTACAGATGGCAGTCCCTTGGGGGCTAAATGCTAATAATCCACACAGCTGTTCTTTCTGCTATAACAATGCTCAACGTGACGCATTTATTCATGGATAGGTCAATATAAGCTAAAACATACCCCTTTACCACAATCAGAACAATGTCTTACAGTATAAACATGGGAACACAGGAAGGCGATAGACAGCAGATAAAATAAGTAATAAAATTATTACACAAGACTAAGAAAAATAGAAGTGAAACCAAAACTATGCATTTTAAAGAAAAGGAGGAAAAATGAATATTGTAAAGCCATCAAGCAGCAGCCGAGCTCAGGATACATTTAAGCTAAAATAAATGCGGAATAAATCAGAGAGTGGATGGAGTGGATGGAGTGGATGCCCCTGACATTTAGACTGCATGCGAGGACGTATCATGGCGTGGTTTTCATGGTGAGTGGCTCCACCGTGGATGAGGGAAAGCTCATTTCATCTTTTGCCAGATGAGGCAGAACAAACTTAAAGCAACAAGACAGGTCATCAGACAGCAGGTTACGATCAAGAGCCAGCTGAGGTCTCCAAGGAGACGTTACAAAAAGCGGCCAATATCGCACATGCTACCTAGCTAAACAGCTAAATAGCCACATAAACAGGGTGATAATATACAATGCAAGGTTAACAGCAGTTATTCAGAACTATGCAAAAGTCTCAGGCAGACAAAGAAAATTATATAAAAATGATCTTTATGTTGGTGTAAAACTATGAGAACATGTCTGTCTAAACGTATTAGTTTAGCCATTGAGAAACCTCTGCTAATATCACCCCACTATTTGCAGTAGCCACATAATAGCCACATTTGTCGACTCAACCACTAGCACACCATGTTTGGCTAATCAATGCCTCATCAAGATCTTTACCTAATTCAGTTAATTAATTCAATGAATTTTCATGAATACGTGTAATGGGGGGGGGGGGGGGTCCCTGAGGAAAGGCTTGGGAAATGAGGCGGTGTTCACCTAGCCATCCGACAAAATATCAAGAACTTCCTGGCGAACAGGACTTCCTCTTTTTTGTTGTGTTACTGTGCATTTGCATATATTCTAATGTTATTCTTTTTTCTGAGTTAATATACACATACGCCCTGGATAAATAGCTTTTTAGCATTATCTTCCACACCCTAAGACTTTTGTATTTAACTGTAGCTTTCTAGGAGGGGAAAACTGCTGCCTTAACACTGACATTAACACTGAACAGTGCACAGTCGAGTCAACTGAAAGCAGCGGTGTGACACAGATCGTGAAGAAGAATGAACTGTCAGGTAAAAAGGTTTTTTTTTCTAAAACCAAAGAAGCTTCTGGAAGTTACAAATAAGGATAACAAAGTACATACATTAATGTTTTGTCAGACTCTTGCATACAGAAGAGAAGACTGGCCGATGGGTCTCTGGATAACAGTAAAGAAGATCCAGGAGATGGCTCTCCAGCGGCCAGTGAACAGAGAGCGGGAGATGGCTCCCCTGCCATACAGCAGTCCTTTTGTGAATGTGCACTAAGGGAACACTGCATATATTTATCCAGCGGTAGTGAAACTCGAACAAACAGCACAGCCTGCCCTGGTGGCCCATCCCTACAATAAAGCAATGCAGTCCTACAATTTTGATTTGCTGGAGCAGCTATGTGAAGATCAAAGGGAAGATGGATGGAGCAAAGTACATGCAGATCCTGCAGCAAAACCTGCCTTGAGAGACCAGAGACCGGCCAGAAGAGGCACCATTCAGCGGTACAATCACCAGGCGCACAAAGCAAGAACAACAATGGGCCGGGTCAGCGAGCGTGGAGCGGACGTCCTCGCAGGCCCGGGGAAGCCCCGCGGGCTAACAAAAACGCGGGGAGGCTTTCTAACGGCTGCCTGCAGAGGCATGAAACCAGGAATAAATACCCCTTTTAGTGCATTCTAAATTGGAGCTTTTATACAGTAGATTAACTTATACAACAAAATATTAATTCATATTAATTTGTATATGTATTCCTCCTTTATCAAAAAAGTAATGAGTGCAGAAAATGGAAACTATATTGTACCATGCTACAGATTTCATAATATCTTTCGAAATATGCGCTACCATGGGCAATGACATATGTTACATATATGTTCTATTGTCTGGTTTCCCTACACCAACCTATAAGGTCTTTGAGCATCTTACAGAAACATTTATATCACCATCATATAATCACCTGCAATTTCTTTTTAGAAATTTGCATATTTTTGAGTGTCTAGATAGCAAAATAACTCTTCTTTACGCTACGTCATTAGTTCTACCTTAAGTTGTACCGCTCCGACGTGGTTCCCAAAACGGAAACAAGCAATAAAGCTTTTGTTTTCTTTTTATTTTATTTCTACCTGTATTTATTTTATTTTCAAACTCAACATTTATTTCCTAATTCCAAATCGCACAAGTTTGTCTTACCGGTTAGTCGGAGTGGGTGGGTTCGAATCCCTCTTCTGACATTCCCTCAGTCCTTTCTCTAGCACTGCACTAAAGTTAGACATCAACAGGTCCTAACTGCATTGTAACATCTGTGATGTTATAGCCTGGGGGGAGGGGGGTGTTCCCATTGGACAATCATTATGTCTAGCTTCAGGTAACCCAGCTAACTGAGAAATCCTACTTTGTGGAACACCCCCTGGTCCTTTGGGTCACTCAACCCAAACAAAGTCCATATAGTAAGGTAGCGCTTTGCAGACTGACGCATCGCATTGATGACGAATGACTAGAAAACTCTTCGCAATAAATTGCACGTCCTTTCATCGTTATCTGTACAACAGCTACCATACAAGCACTTACAGTGACAAACGCCAAACCACAAGGAGGTGAGAAGCCGCACTGTAAGGTGCACACGCGGTGGGTAATTTATACAAAGCCTAGGACAAACAAGGTACATAAGACAAAAGGTACATACGGCAAACACACATGCCAAAATCGGGGACACAAGTATTAACAATAAACAACAACAACACTACCAGGGGCTCTGCACATGGTTCGCGAGGCTTGCCGGGACATGGCAACGGCTCCCACGTCCCTCGGCGCTTCACTGCATTACTATATGCAAAGGTTTGATTTACGCATCAGTGGTTAATGAAAATTACACTTCAGAAATTTGATCTTAATCTCATTATTCAGTTATACTTGAACAGCTAGAGGCTAAATATTTTGCATGTAAAATGTTTATGACCACCTCCCCTAGCAGAAGTTCTTCACTGGGATTTAATGAGCGACTCGCCAACATTAAAGGTTTTACCAGTTCCTTTGCCACAAGTGACATTTTTAGATTAGATTTTTTAGATTGCTTTGGCCTCGCGTTACAACCAGATAAGATTTCATGATTAATAAAAAAAAATGTAATTGTTTACTACTCAGACAGAACCATAGTATTTATGGAAGTAGGAAGGTGGGTGAGGTATGATCACAGTCTTGGTGATTCTTTGATGCCTTTTAGTGATTTATTAGTTGGCATTCATCCAATGAACAAGATGTCCAAGGTCAACATGCATGCCTTTTGGGCTAAACATCCCTCTCCATTTCTCAAGAAGATAAAATTACATTGTCGTTACAATAATCTGCTTACACCGATGTTTCTCGTGCTTGGCTCATGAATTTAAAATGCGGCAAATTGTTGCTCCTTCACTGAAGAACCTGTTTCAGATGGATGAAAGGGAAATGTAAACTAATTGCTTGCCATGAATAAATTAATGATGAAGTAAAAACACAGCACTGATGTCTCCTGGCTTCAGGCTCCTGTGTCCAATTCTGACTCTGCGGGAAGTCTGTTTGTTCCAGAGGTGGGTAATTCAAGTCTAGAGAGTAAAATGCAGAACAGGATTTTGTTTCAACCAACCAGCTGAGTACTATCTGACTGTGACTCTTTATACTCAACTGATTGGTTGAAACAAAATTTTGGTCCGGACTTTTACTCTCTGGACCCAAATTACCCATCTCCGGTCTGTTCTGTCCATGTCAGTACTGCTATTCTTGGCTCTGAATCTCCCCTGTCAGTACCTTGCCATTGTCTGGCATCCTAATACTTAACTTTGAACAAAATATATGCTTTCCTACTTTTTATTTTGATCCAGTTATTTTATTATGCTGCAATCTATTAGCTATCTTAAATCTGCATGAATGCTTTATAACGTCTTCCACGGGAACAGACTCATCTGCAGCCGTTTCGCAGTATGCTGTTAATCCTAACGAGTTGCGTATTTCTGTACTGTTTCAGCCTGCGTATCCGTGAAGTGGCAGGCAAAAGGGCGGCTCATTCAGCTTATGGGAATGCAGCTAGGGAAAACAGGTGTAGATTATTTCTGCCCAAGGTGACTTTCTCACAGCTTTACAGTAAACACGGGCTGATTTTGTTTTAAGTGACAGGGCTGAAATAATGAGCTCCACATCACTCCAAAGTACCTTTCAACTCTAAACTGATGGCCCACAGACTATGCAGCAGAAAGGCCATATCCTGCAGCCCTTGGCTTTCTGTTAAACTGACTTCCCACTATGATAATTCACTGTTTTGCTTCTACAACAGCATTATTACTGTATATGAAGAAATTAGCAGTGGGCAGAAGCCAAGCTTATAAGCCCAAGGTGATTGGCACGTCATGCTGTCAATCATCTGCTAATCACCTATATCTTACTTCTCATTGGTCGGGGACAACTGTGGGTTTTGATGACTTGTTTCTACCCTCAATAGCAAAATATTCATTCATGTGACAGAATAGGCATGGGTAAGATACCTACAAGAACGTCTAGAAGATGTTAAAGAGAATGACCTGAAGTTGGCTTACCAACATTTGCAAAGAAATGCAGTCATTGCAACAGTGCCCTTGTACCTCAATATACACCACTGATACTGTATCAGCAATTAAAGCAGAGATCTTATAGTGAATTCAGAGAATTTTTAGTGAGATGTATGTCTGTATACTTAATTTGAATGAACAATCGAACAAGCAAACAAAAAAATAACTGTGTGTAAGCGTCAGATTAAATACATAATGGTTTTTCAACAGAACAAAAGGAATCTGTATGTGTATGTGGATTTGCTTAGTATTTATAGATTCAAAGCCACTGATGTCCATCACGTGCGTAATATTTTCTTTTTAGCGTAGAGCACTCTGATGCTCTGATTCATGAAACAATGAGTGACTCTGAGCAATACTGACTGTGCTAAAGCAATTTAATGTCACTTAAGGGAATTACTGTCTACTCCATCTTCTAATTAGTGTCAACTGCGATGATTGTGTTTGTCTGATGACAAAAAGGAATGAATAAACAGATGCTTCAGGAGGGAAATGCTGAACATCACAGCTAAAGCCTTTTGATCACATGCAGGAAGAGTGAATCACAGACAGTCAAATAGATTCAAGATTCATTTGCTCATTATCACTGTACTTGGCAGTACTATGGGATTGGGATAGCATCTCCCTGAGCAGTGCAGACAAAACAACACTGGACAAAACCTGCAACATTAAACACATGGGCAAAATATGGTCAGTGACAGGGATTGGTTGAAGATATCTATCAATACTGCTGCTGGTTGCCCATAATTTTCCAAACATGTGAAGCTCTCAAAATGGAATATTCTGGCTGTAAGACTCAACTCATGATAAAGACATTTATGACTGCTTTTTATTGGCTGTGTAGCCGGAATCATTACCCATAAACTTTCTCTCAAACTATATGGTAGAAAGAGCAACAGATGGAATGGTCGTTTAAAGCCAAGTGCTAACAAACCTTGGTCTTGTCAGCAGGACAGCCGTACAAAATTAGTCCTTAATCAAGAGCTGCCCAAATCCAGCCATGGTAGGCTGTAGACTGATTAGTGCAAGCATGGGGACAATAGTCTGGCTTTTTTAGTAAACAGAATACTTTTTTAAACATGCCACACATCACAAATCTTCTGCATGGACCGTACATGCTGGAGAAGGTGGATAATTCAGTAGACTTATCACAGCTGCGTTTCACAAGATGGCAAGTACACTACATCAACAAGTCCTCAGCCCCCCCACCAATACTACAGCTGTAACTGAAACTGAGCACTGTTTGTGGCTTGGCAAAGGGACAGAACCACATTTCCATGAGCTATTCCAGATAAATGATTATATAGAACAGCTGTTAATGGCCTGTTTCTCCTAATTTGAAACTGCTTTATATTAAAGAATTGGCTTCCCACTCCTGGTGTGACAAAGCAATACAAAGGCTAATTTCAGAAGGTCTTAATTATTCATGGTGCCATGTAACACTCTGTGACATTCCTGCTATATTCCCGTCCAGCAAGTGCCGCATGCAAGATTTTGATAACAAGTAACATATTATTTCAGAATTTTAATTATAAATGACAGGTCAATTTAGGAGCTGTGATGAGGCAGGTATGAAAAAGTGATTTTAAATTACTCAAATCTACATGGTCTGAAAAAATACAATTTACGGAGGAAATGATAAAACTAAAAAAATTCAACATACAAATACTTTCTGAGCTGATATGAAGAATTGAGCATAGTAATAATGCAGAATGCAATAAGGATGAAATAGGTGAAGTAATTAGGAGCCTGTTTTAATAAACTCTAACAGCTAGTTATCTGAGGATTTGTCACTGTAGACTTTCATGGGGCATGAGCATACTTATCCACTAGAGCAATGTTTCCCAACCCAGTCCTCAGAGAACACTGGCCAGTCCGCGTTTTTGCTTCCTCTCAGCTCCCAGCACACCTGTACCAGGTATTCTGTTTTCCTGATTGGCTGGGAGCTGAGAGAGAGCAAAAACGTGTGTGGAGCTTGCATCCTGCATCCTGTGGGGGTTACTCTGGTCCTCCCCAATCCAAAAACATGCTAAGGTGAATTGAACTTGTCAGATTGTGTGTAGGTGTGAATGGCGTGTGAGTGTAGTCTTCACTGGGCTGGTGCCCTATCCTGGGTTGTTCCCTGCCTTGTGCCCATAGCTTCTGAGGGCTCTAGACCCCCATGACCCTGCAGAGGACAAGTGGGCACATAAATGGATGGATCAAACAGAAAGAAACAGTGACCTGATGAGTAAGGAGTTAACTCAGATGTCTGTGACTTCTATGGTCCTGGACGACCTTGCGCACCCGGGCGGATTGTCAGGTCTCCCTAAATTCTATCAGCACGTGAACTTTACTATGAGAGGGAGCAACTGTCTGGACAAAGTCTACACAAACGCGCATGAGGCCTGCAGTGGGGTCCCTCGTGCCCACATCAATTCCTGTGACCACATGATGGCGATGTTAATTACTTTCATACACACTGAAATGCATGCAACCAATCAGGAAAACCATCAGAGTCTGGCCGAGCGGAGCCATCCCAGCACTTCAGGACTGCTCTCATCACACAGATTGGGATATGCTCAGAGAAGCCCCTGCCTAGGGTGGCTCCCTCAGCTCGGAGGAGTACACTGACCTGCTACTTCAGCACAGAAGATCTTACTGTCTCCAAACATGTCACCACAAGGGCCAACAAAAAGCCCTGGTTTACAGCAATGATCGGTGTGCTGCTAAGGGAGAGAGATGCAGCCTTCAGGTCAGAGGATAGAGCAACTCTCAGAACAGCCAGGGCCAACCTCTCTCACGCCAACAGGAAAGCAAAGTGCCATTGGGCTCACAAGATCCAGAGCTGCCTCCACAACAGCAAAGACACGCGCAGTTCATGGAAGGGCATTCAGGCTGCCACTCAATAGAAGCCTGCTTCAAGCTGAAGTGACAGGGACGCCACACTCCCTGAGCAACTCAACGAGCCCTACGCATGGTTTGATGCACTGAACAAAAAGCCTGTGAGAAAAGCCACCCCTCCCACCCCTGACGACCAGGTCACCTGTCTGCCTACAGGTGACGTGAGGAGAACTTTAACCAAGGTCAGCACAAGAAAGGCTGCTGGACCAGACAACATTCCCAGTCGCGCGCTCAGAGAATGCGCTGATCAGCTGGCTGACGCATCTGCAATGCGTCACTGACTCGGATGATTATTCCAGGGTGGTAGAAGTCCACCACCATCATCTCAGTGCCAAAGAAATCCTCAGCAGCTTGCTTGAATGACTAACCCCTATGATCATGAAGTGCCTTGAGAGTCTTGTCATGGCACACATAAAGAGCGGCCTCCCCCACTCACTGGATCCAGTACAGTTTGCAAATACCATATCTTCTGTCCTCCATCACCCCCTATCTCAGCTGGACAACAAAGACAAGAAGGACAGTCATATTAGAATGCTGTTCATAGACTTTAGCTCAGCATTTAACACCATCGTCCCACAAAAACTGACTCTTAAACTGAGCGAGCTGGGCCTGAGAACCTCTCTGTATAACTGGATCCTGGACTTTCTGTCAGAGAGGCCTCAGCATCATAGGTAACAACATCTCAAGCACCATCAGACTGAGCACAGGAGCTCTTCAGGCTGCGTGTTCAGTCCACTACTGTTCACACTACTGACCCGCAACTGCACTGGCATGCACAGCTCAAACCACATCACTAAGTGCACTAATGACAGGACTTATCTAGGGCTCATCAGCCACAATGACTAGTCAACATACAGAGATGAGGTTCAGCAGCTGGCTGTTTCTGAATGTGGACAAAACTAAAGAAATGATTGTTGACTTCAGGAAAACTCGCTCTGCCCATCTGCCGCTCAGCATCAGTGGCTCCTCATTAGAGAGGGTTAAGAACACCAGATTTCAATGCAGCCTCCTGTCAGCAGAACCACGGAAAAAAACCATGATTAAAACATGCAGATTTTTTTTTTATTACAGAGTGGTCCTTTATTTTTTTCTCAGAGCTGTATATAGTGGAGATAAAAATAAAGTTTACTTTGACTTTTGACTTTGAGTAATATTAGGCTCACCAGTTTTAACTTTGTCTTCACATTCGTGGTATGCCAGAGCCAACCTGGCAGATTTTAGTGGTTGTTACTGTTAGTACTGATTAACTTCTGATTACAAATTCCCTGCAATAAACAAATGCACAAGCATTCAAACAAAACCCATCTCTCACATTGCAGTCCCTGGGAGGCAGTAAGTAACATACTAGCCTTATGCTTGAAAACATGAAACCCTAACTATGGTTTAATGCATTCCAAGTGTTTTGGAGGTGCTGGTGTCTGAGTCCAACTTGTGACCCCCCCCCCCAAATGGCATTGCTTGTTCTTGCCCTCTTTGCAATCTCCACAAGTTATCCAGTAAGACCAGGCAATGTGAATGTCCAATTGCTATTTACTTACACATACACAACAAAGCCACTAATTCACACTCACTTCTGTTTGTGGTTTGGTATCACTGAAGGAGCAAATCTGGCTTTGTGAGCGCACATCGCTAACAGTCCAGAATGAAGTTTTCTTCCCGAAACTGCTGAGGCGCCAACTAGTGTAGATGAGGGCTGCGGATTTCATGAACCAACTTCCTATAGGCTAAAACAGTTAATTGACAGATAATGGAGTATTGTGATTGGTTTTTGCCATAAACTGCGATTGATTAAAAGTTGGTTTTAGTCCAGGGGGTTTCCTGTAGTGGTGAGCCGATACGCTCAAAATCAAACATCTAGGAGTAAATTGCTGACCTTTATAGCAACAATATTTATTATATATCTCAAATTGAGAAGAAGTTTGAGTAGACACACCATCAGGTGCTGTCATGTTCCCTTTCAGTAGGACTGGTATTGAAAAGCTCCAGTAAAGATGTCAGCCGTCTTGGCAGGTAAGTGATGGTGTTTTTGATGGAGTCTCTCAGCCACCTGTTTACTCTCCGTCTGCTGCGGGCCGGAGGCACGTCGGTGCCAGGACGCAGCTGCTGCTTATTCGGGATAATCCTTCAGAAAGCGTAAACGGTAATGTTCCCAGACAAGGACAGGGAGAAAACAGCCCCGCGTATGTGTGACGTCTGTACTACTGCCAAACAAGGTTATGGATTAACATCGGCAAAAGAATAATGACAAGAAATCAGAGAATATACCTGGAAATTTCGACTCAAGTGCAATATATTTGTTTAGAGCTTCGCAGCTGCACTCAGTACAATTGCTTTGTAAATTTCATTTAATTATTAGAAGCACATTCACCTCCAGTTTTTGGTAGATCAGGCTATGACAGTGCAGTCGCATGGTCTTGATGGAGGCCCGCTAATGCTTGCAGTGTGTACGCACCCTCTTCATACTCCAACGGCACTCTACACTTCAGCTCGTTTTAATGTAGTCTGCACTTTCATTCTCTATTGCATTATATGACTGTATAACTTACAGATTAGTGATTGTTTTTATTGACTAATTATTCTATCCATCCATCCATCCATCCATTTCCAACCCGCTTACCCGAATAGGGTCGCGGGGGGTCCGGAGTGAATGATAAAATGTTTATAATTGAATTAATGAAAAAAACCTTTTTCATCACGATTCTGTAAAACCATAAGCCTTGAAAAGAGCCTTGATAATAAATAATTGCAGTGTTGCCAGATCCAGCAAAAATCTCCAGCCCGAGATTGGCTTAAAATCATGAGGTCACGAAACATTATGAAAACAGCCCAAAAACCCGCAATCCGTGACCTCCTAATATTTACCCGCAGTTGTATTTTCAAAATAGTCCAATTGGCCGCAAAACCGCGGACCTGGCAACTCTGAATAGTTGGCTCCCTCTAGTGTTCAAACACAATATCGCGTAATTTCTCCCCGCTGTCTTTTCCATCCTTGAATTTCAGGCAGTCCGACTTACACACAACTCCCACTTATGAAGCCTATTAGTTTATACTAAAAATTGTGTTAAATATAGTGGTTCATAATATCCAACGTACTACTTGACGATGCTTGTGAACCCATTGCACAGTTTCAGTGCAATAGCGAAGCGGAGATGATTTTCTGAATATTCTAAAATTATTTTTTTGCTTCTTTTTTTGCAGCCAGTAGCCAACAAAATGTGAGTGAGCCTTACCTGCTCACATAGGCAGATCTGGTGTGCCCAGTTACCTTAAGTCACACAAAGGTGGGATTTCTGCCAGCAATTGGAACCATCCTGGTTTGAATCCCCTGAATGCCAGGAGTGCTTCTACTCCATTGGGCCCATGAGCAAGACCCTTAACCTGCAATTGCTTTGTCCTGGGTATGACGTTACCCTATAGCCAGCCCTGTAAGCTGGTCCTCCAACTTCAGGGGAAATCTGGGGGTTGGTGGCAGGATAGGCACTCTCCCCTTACCTCTCTCTAGCTGGAGACTGGAATGCCCCCTGAAGTTGGCGATCCTACTCAGACAGTCAGAGGAATCTACATAACCCCAACCTCAGAATCCAGGATGGATGTGCCTTTTATAAACAAAAGTTACAGCTGTAGTTTTATACTTACGTCTTATTTGTGGCTCATTAAATCAGCCATACACACAGTACTGTCCAACTGCTATCTGTGGACATGTTGCTACGGTGTTTTTATACACAAAAGAGCACGTAATGTGTTGTTATGAACTGATATTGCTAACATTGGCTAACATTTAATGGGGCTACCTGGACAATTTGTCTGATTTATTAGTCTGGGATAAATATTAGTGAACGAAGATAAAGTTGATTTCATCTTCAATCCCGCAAGTTACCTGGCTAAGCAAGAAACCTTGCTCTTTGAGACAGACCCTGGTGCCAAAGAAATCCTCAGCGGCTTTCCGACTTGCTGTACTGGAACACACTTAACTTAGGTGTGATGACACTCCCAGCTCCGACTACCAAGGAGAATGTAACCCAGCATAACACTGCACTCGTCTGAGTGCTTTACAGTGACGATGATGGAATTACCCACGCTTTACATTTGCATATTAAAGAGGAATTGGATACTACGTGGAGTTAACCTTATTGCATATGTTCATCAGATGAAGGACTCTTTAGAGATTGGCTGCAATCCAGGCTGAAAGCAGAAACAACAGGATAGAGAGAATGGAGGATGAAAATTCATGACAAGAATGAGCATTGTTTTGTTCTTTATTGAATCAGTTCTTGAGTCACTTATGCTTTACTAACTGCATATAATCAAGTGATCTGCTAAAGTACTAAACTAGAGGAATTCAAACTGAAGTGAATAGCCAAAATGCGACCAAAGAATAAATTCATATATAGTAGGTACTACCCACTCTCCATCCATCTTCTGTAACTGCTTGTCCTGTTGAGGGTTGTGGGGGGACCCTATGGGTGCAAGGTAGGGAACAACCCGGAATGGGGTGCCGACCCATCACACACCCTTCGAGAATTAATAATCAATAATCAACCAAACGTGAGGCAACAGTGCTAACCACTGCAGAACTGGGCAGCCCATGCTGCCCTCTAGAGGACATTAATCATACAGAAGCTGAAGAAATTCTCTTACAGCAAATACGATCCTTAATAGAGCTGCATGGGCACTTGGTGAGTACCACTGTTGCTTCACACTCATGGTGTAGCTAGGAATTCTGCCCCCCGTGACAAAATGTCACAGTAGAATTTGCCCAGTTCATACCTTCAGGGCCCTGATTGTGGAGTTTTAGAGCTCCTGTCCAGGGTGCCTTGTGGCCGGGATAGGTTTGGCGTGTATATGTGCACTGTGATGAGCACGCATCCTGCCTTGGGTGAACTCACCGGATAACCCAAAGTGACAGCCTGTATGTGTACAGTATAGCCGTAGTTATCACTTATTTATAAGTATTAATATTCAAGCTCTTTATCCAGATTCTGAAAGTATTTTTCAATATATTTGAATATATCATAGGCATGTTATTAAGAAAGATGTACATATCCTGTGTTGACAATGTTAATACTGCCATCTTGTGGCTCCATTAAATTGAATTACATTCTGTTGACAGGCAATATTTTGATTTCTAAGCAACTGTGAATGCAGGTGAGTTGAGTTATGCACATTTATACAGAAATTGCCTACTCTAAAATAGTACTAGACTCGAAAATACTATCTGGAGACAATAGATTAGCACAGGGGATGAAACAATGAGTAATCTGGTTATAAATCTCACCATTGGTAATAAAAATTAACATATAAATTATATCAATAATTAAAAAAAAATAAATAAATTATATCAAGACTGCATTGTATGGATAGTATTGTGTGCTGATAACATTTTGAGTAAAAAGAATAACTACGGCAAACATGAGATTATGCTGGTAGTAATTTTAATAATGGGTCTGTCGGAGAGAGCCTTGGAGATTACTGTACATTTTATATGCAATTACTGGGCTTTGATTTTTCTGCAGCCGGGAGTTGAGACTGTGTGAAAAGATGGTTATACAGCATGGAATTGGTAGGTATTTTGCGTGTCTCTGTCCAGCAAGTTTCTGCAGAGTAAACATAAATACCAGCTTAAATGGTGCGTAAACATGTATAGGATGGATGTCTTCATCTCATTGATCAAACTGTTATTCAGCATAAAGGAATAAAGGCAGTATTTCACTGTCCTCCTTTGTGCACACCGGCTGTCAGCAAATGCACAAACAGCACCAATGGCTGCCTGGCATTTAGAGCACAATCACATTTCATTAGACAATTCATGGGATGTTTTCTGGTTTCCAGGCTCAATGCATTCAACTTACATTGTCCACATGTTAGATATGGAATATAAAATACAATGTCAGAAGTGACAGCCAAATAACATACAATGATTATACCCATGAATCCCTACATTTTGCCCACGGTGACATTTTGCCAGTGGGCCTGGAATTTCTAGGTATGCCCATCCATCCATCCATCCATCCATCCATCTTCCACTCATTATCCTGAGTCATGGGCTGGGGGGGGGGGGTTTGGAGACTAGCAGCAATCACTTTTCAACACAAATTTTACAGCACCAAACTTTCTTTCCTTGCAGAAAAAAGAAATCACGTAAAATGTATATGACCTCAAACAATGAAGGTTCACGACTGTTAAAGCTTATTTTGTTTCAGTCATTATCCTAATTGGTAGAGTTGAAAGATAAAAATTAACAGCTTTTGTAAGTAGGGACCTAGTAATTTCATGATAATGGGCAGAATAACCACATTGATAAAACTTCTAGATATTAAGTTACAGAGCAAACTCACCTATCTAGACACCAGACGCAATGACAGCCTTACCAAAGTGTACATACACAAACCACACTATGAGTTCTCACTGTTATTTGTTTTGACCTGCTTAAAAAGAGCTCTTTCATCTATACTCAACGTGATCCAGCAGATTTAACTCATTTTTAGTTCCTGAAAAACTGCTGTTGGGGTCATTCTGTAGAATAAAAGATACCAAGCCAATTTGAAAACAAATTTAGCATGCAAACTGTGGGGCGAGTATTATTAATAACTCACCGATGATGTATTAGTTAAATAATTGTTGGACATCTATGGGAGTAGTGGTAATTTGCATACTGTCACTGAAAATAATGATTTTTTTTGTGATTGTGGGAAAAAATGGTTTTATAAATATGTTTTAATCTAAAAAGTTAACTTTTTTATTGCAGCTAAATCATCCTCTCACATCATAATGGTCATTCATTGATAATGAGCCATGCACGCCTGTGTGCATAATAATTTAGGACCTGGTACGTCTTATGGTCCTGCTGGTCTTAAATGTTACTTGACGTCTAGTTGGTTTTATGGACTATTACCAATCTGCCTGTTATTGCCACTGATATATCTAACCTAGTACCTTCAGTAAAACATCCCAAATGAAACACCATGGCTTAAAAGGTACGTGTGGTCTCTGCTTAGAATGAATTTAACCCATAACAAAAAGGCATATTAAAAAAGTAATCTTATTTCTGTGTGAACTTAAATTAATCCTTCTATATTTTAAATAGAGAAGGGCAATCTGTTATCTCTAATAAAAAAAGTCAGACAAAACTCTTCATAATTTCTTTTTTTTTTTCAAAAAAGGCAAGTAAAATAATCTTATTGTAAGTAAGCTGTGTCCACTTATGTAAGAGGTACGTAGGTTCGCTTTGCTTCAGTGACTTCCGCGACTAAAAGTAATTAAATTTATCTGTTCTTTTTATATTAGGAAAAAGAGAAATATTCTGCTCCCAGGATGCTGCTGAAAAAAATCTTTCTCGTTCTCTTTATTGTGACTTTGAAATTCGTGGGCAAAATAATCAAACAATCGGGTGTCTTCTGCGGAAGACATGGACTCGTCGTCGGCCTTCCGTCTTTCATATAACAGCCTCCGATACCGCTTAGCTTAGGCTTTATAATCGGACAGAGTAACTTAGTACCACCTGTGATGGGAAAAAAAAAATCTGGGAAAAAAGAACAGTGATGCCGATGGTTTTATTATTTGAAGACTGGGGATTTTCCGGGAAGGAAGCCTTTTCTGGCAGACTAATTTCAAAGGCAGGCGGTAGACTGTAGCTTCACAAATGACAGACTGATTGCCCAAATGCCTTTGCTTTTAAAGAGGGATGTACGCTGAATACATTTTTATCCCTCAATGTGAAGTCCATGCTTAATTGCACAGTGTTCTTGTCAAATTTTTTGACACAGATGTATGTGCATGTATATTTCTCTTTTGAATCATGTGCAAAGGATTATATGATGCTTTGATGTATTTTTTAGAAACACAATTTTAGGAAATAGGAATGTGTGAGAGCTAATATTTGTACGGCTTACTTGTGAGGAGCCTTGACAACCTGGTACTGCGTATTTAGTCCTATATTCTGACGCTTTAATGGATTTTTTTTTATATTAGTGGATCAATCGGTTCAGTGGGAAGTGTTGTGAAAATATGCAGAATTTTCACAGTGTGTGCAAGGCTTGGAAAGGTGTGAGACCAGTGACACAGTTACGTAGAAAGGGTGTACATGCGTGTGTGGTGTGTGTGTATGTATGTATGTGTGTGTGTGTGTGTGTGTGGGGGGGGGGGGGGGGGTTAAATAGA
>JAODKK010000093.1:22121910-22134373 GCA_026774405.1 Petrocephalus microphthalmus | reverse complement strand
GACCAAAATGTCCCCAGAGTGTGGTAAAGGGACATTTTCTCAAGACCCATTTGGATAACCTCAGTTTTATGAAAATCTGTGCAATAAAAAGGTAAAATGCCAAAAGTCTTGTATTTGGGTTGGTTACTTGTGGTTAAGGTTAGGGCTGGGTAGGGATTAGGGGTGTCATGATTGGGATTAGGGTTTTTACCATAGAAATGGATAGACGGTAACCATTTAGATAGGTACGCCGAGACTGTGTGTGTGTGTGTGTGAAGTTCTCCCTTTATTTGAAGTTTCTTCCCACAGTCCACAGACTTGCAGGTAGGTGGATTGGTGTCACTATATTGTGCCTGGTGTGAGTGTATATTCCCCTGAAATGGGCAGGCATCCCACCCAGGGATTCTCCTGCCTCACGCACCCCGAGTCAGGCTCCAGACTCACTGCAAACTTCTGCTCCATGAATGGTTATTTAAGATGGATGGATGACTTTTTTTGTTTCAGAACTGGTTCTGTTATCATTCTGTCACTAAAAATGTAAATTATGCAGTCAATTAAGTAATTAATACAAATAGTGAAATGAAATACCACTCAGGCCTTGTTACCCTATACCTAACAATTTAATGTCATGTGAAGTTTTACATGCTCATTACTGGCCATCATAAAGTGGCAATAAATTTAGCCAAAGACAAATTCGGGTGATTCCGGTTTGTGTTAATTGGATGTAATTTGATTACCCTACAGCCAGCCTCACGTGTCTAAGGTCGCACACAGTGGGCACGTTTCACCGTATCCAGAATACACTGCACTGAAGAAAACTGCACCCTCTGATGAACTTGACCCCACAGGAGAAAAAAAAAACACTTTCAGTTTTATATATTTTTAGCTTTCAGCTATATCAAGTACACAGCCAAGGATTAACACCTCGCGGTATGATTAAAGGTCTCATAATAACAGAAACATAATTTAAATCAGTGTCAAAAAAAAAAAGCAGATCAAGGCTCCAAACGGAAACAGAAGCAGCCGCAGACTCTTGTGAAAGTCATCGCTTGTAATGAAGCACCTGCTTTTACTCCTGAAAATCAGCCCATTTAAGTGCCTAAGCTGACACTTCAGCTGCCAGATGGCAGCTCTGAAAGACCACCTGGTTCATCACTGGGATTCTCTTACCCTCGTCCTACGCTACGCGCATGAAATGTGGGATGAAAGTGATAATCCTCTATCCCCATTATTATGCCTTAATTATTATGGGAAGAGGATGCCATAATTATTGTGAAAGGAATATTTGCCTACAAATTGAACGCAGCACGGGGGCTGGAGCACAGGCTGCCGAGGTGCCCGCCTGTTTCACCCACTGCTCCCGCTTTGTTGTGGGGTATAAAGGTGAGTCCCACCTAGGTGTTTCACACGTGGGCCAAAAAGGAAACGGATGTGTGTGTAGGCACATGCAATATACACTGTACTATATTATAATACTATGAGTGTATAATTGAACATCTTAAGGTATTTTATATTTTATTTTAGGGGCAGTGTGTGGTTCAATGGGTTAGGGTTCTATGCCTGTTATTTGAAGGTCAAATGCAAAAGCAAAGTGCTTCCACCACTGGATGCTTCAGCAAAGTCCTTAACCCACAATTGCTCTGGGACTGTCTGTCCCCCGCTTTCACAGATGTATGTTCTCCCCGTGTCCTTATGGGGTTTCCTCCGGGTGCTCCGGTTTCCCCCCACAGTCCAAAGACACGCTGGGGCTAATTGGAGTTACCAAACCGCCCATAGGTGTGCCTGTGTGAATGAACGGTGTGTGAGTGTGCCCAGTGATTGGTTGGCGCCCCATCCTGCGTTGTTCCCCGCCTTGCGCCCGTAACGTCTGGGATAGGTTCCAGACCCCCCACAACCCCGAATAGGGTAATTATAATCATATATATGGATGGACTAATCTTAGTAAATAAATAATACAAAAATAAACTTCATTGTGATAGGGCACAGCACAAGAAAACGAGTGCAGTGTAGTTTGTTTCTGGGTTTTTTCTCTGATTGCTTTGCTGCTTGTCCTTGAGGACGCGTTTGACGTTGCTGGTAGACTTCTTACCCATCCCATAGTTAAACAAAAAATGCTGAGGTAATGTTTAATTCTTCCATGGCTTTTTCTAAACAGTAGCATGTGTGCTCTGCTAACTCAACTAACTGCGTAGGTTGTCCGTACTTAAAAGACAATCATCTGATTGGTTGCAATTGCATTTGTTTCTATGATGTGATAGGCTGAGGTGTGCCATCATGCTCTCTTCCTTATTAATACCTTTCTCATTTTCTTGACATTCAAATTTCATATGATGATAAGTTGATATATCCTTTATATCGCCCAGCCCTATCTCCTCGGTAAATTTCACCTACTGGAGCCCTTTACGGACCGAATAAGGTTTCCCTGCCACATATCTGTGGCCCAACATTTGAGAAACTCTGGTATATAACATTATAAAACAATAAGTTTACTGAAACACAAGTCTGGTAATAACTTCAACATCTAACAGAAGTATCATTGAAAGAAGCCACACAATGTTTTAACTCATTATACTTATTATATAACCTTATATGAATCGGTCTCCAGAAGTTCACAATTCCATTGACGATATAACTCATACAAAGTATCTAACACAGTCTATATCTAGACCAAATGCATTTTCAGGGTCATGTATCAGTAATTAAACCTATTCCACATTAGAGATGTACACATTTAAGGTTTAGCGATTATTTGGTTAAGAAAACAGTGAAAACTCTCTGAATGTCTACAGTTTAACGACAGCCACGCCATGGCTGTCCCCATTCGGCATATATTCTGGTCAGCGATCACATTTTAATTTGCTGGCTGTGGCCCAAATCACCTTTCATTTCAACTTCTTTTCAAAGTCTTATTTTCTCACCGCTGATTATCCATCTGCTGTAAAACAGGATATATAAAAGTACAATCTGGACTCGTCATGGTCCAGCTCAGAATTCCCATCAATTGCTGCACTGCCGGAGGTAGGGCTACAAATTGTGGTGAAAAGAGTTTGGAGGACCATTCCCAAGGGCAGGCTTGGCTGCCAAAGTGCACTTTGTGTCTGTCTCCCGTGGCCTATAAGGTTGCCCCACATTGCTGTACTAATTTGAACCCGATTGGGTTATATGGCCGCAGGGCCACTGGGCATTTACCTGAAATCAACACCCAGAGGCTTGGCTGCAGAAACACGTCGTAGGACCTATCCTTTCTCAGAAATACTCGTCATTAGGGGAATCGTGTCTTTGTTTAGACCTCCATCCAAGACCTGTCAGTTGTAGAAACCCCTTCCAGAAGTATTAGGCTCTGCATGAAATTGGACTTAGGATCAAAAACACCCTCTAAGACTGAATGTCAGAATATTCGGTGTAACCGTAAAGCTGAAATTTACTGATAAACTGAGGAGCACTCATTTAAAATTAAATACTCCATGTTTCAAAATATCAATTCAGCTGTGATTTCATACATATTCATATAATACATATTAAGGGTTTTAACAAAAGGATGAAACATGTAGGATACTTATACTTAGTATTGATATATAAATAACATATAATAAATGGCCTTTATTATGGAAATCCGTAAGTGAATGTGTGTGCCCTGAAATAGACTGACACCTTGTCCCTGTCTTGTTACTCTGGGATACATTCAGGATCAATAGAAATTTGAAGTCTTTTGTGTTTAATAATTTAAGCAATCATACTAGTCAAATGAACTGGACTTTGGGGATCAAACATGCCCCGGCACGGGACACCATAAGAAATCAGCTCTCGTGAACATTATGTCTTCACTGGGAATATTCAAAGAAAACCCTAACGTACAAATATCAAATGCAAGCTCTGCAGAAGACATTACTAGGCCAGAATTCAAATCGTAAACCTGAGCACTACAAGCTCACAGGAGTTTAACTTGCATAAAAATGTTCCGAGGGCACAATGAAAAATGATTTGTTCAGAGGCCAATCAGATCTTTGATCAACTGATCAGATGTCTTGGTACTGCCTCTTCTGGTTGCTTGCGCACGCCTCCTCTACAATCTGATTGGTTCTCTCTCTGAACCAATCATTTTTAAATCTGCCATCAGAATAATTTTCTATAAGTAAAACTCCTACAAGCACAAGCATTAAATGTAGCTTCCCTAGCTGGTATCTAGAGTAGGTGAGTATTCTGGAAATTACAAACAATTAAACATGTTACATTTACTTAGTAGTGGCTTTTATCCAAAGTGGCAGAAAGCAAACCCTAAGCAACTGGGGTTAAGGGCCCTGCCCAGGGGCATCAAATCACTCAATGATTTGTTGATGCTCAAATTGACCCATCAACTTTCTACTTAGAGCACTAAACCACACAATTTAACCTTTACAATTTACAAAACAAAGACAGTATGTTGTTTATAATTATATATATACTTCATTCATTGCAATAAAAAGTAATCTCGATGACAATGATGATAGTTAACCTCTGGGGTCCTTTAGCTCATTTGGCTGTCTGATTTTGGGCATTCTGTATTTTATTAGGGAGTTTGTACCCCACAAATAGGTGGGAGTTGTAAAAGGGATTTTATTTGGCTGCAGTGGGCCCAGCTTAAAGGCAGTCTGAGAATGCTAGCCAAAAACAACAACCAGCAATGGAGGTTCCAAAACCAAAGATATCTGGATTAATAATATATCTATATTTATTTTTAAAACAGCAAAGCAGACTGCAGAATTCTCTGGCAAATCCTCAGCACCCTAGAATCACAGACAAACCTGTCCTTAATGCAGGTATTGGTATATATCACTGAGACATACAGCAGTTAAACAATTAACTGCTGTTTGCAATATAACTGATAGATTTGTGCAAAATTGTTGAGTTTTTATGAATAATGTTTTTTTTCAGTTGGAACCCTTGCAAAATAAATCAAAATGCAGGAAAAATGCAGGTGATTAAAAATGGCCAAATGTAGATGATAAAGATAATCTCTCTTAGGCAGAATCTCCTGAGCTCACCTGAGGAACATGCTTACTGTCCATCTGCTTTATGGCGCAACCGGGCATGAGCAGTCTGGGGGAAACTGCAATGGTGGATGGCCATGCAGGGCTCGGTCCTCCCAGTGTACAGGAAAGTGGTGCTGTTGGGTTGCGGTTTGTAGACAAGCAGAAAGTGGTCCAGCATGGCCCGATGCCTTCCCGATCCCCAGGCCCCAGAGGGAGCAGATGCGCTATTGGCCAGAGAAGGGGACCGTCGATTTGTCATGGTCTATGTTGGCAGTAAGCGAAGGTTGATGCTCGCAGGAGAAGGTTCAAGAATTAGCTTGTAAGCTTTAAAGCTGAATGCACGGCTTTTGCCAGCGGTCACCCTTCAAGTTACCTTTGGTACTTCTCAGATGTTCACAGGCAACGTTTTTAAATGCCCATCTAGTTTCATACCCCACAAATAACTGATTCAGGTTCCATATTGTGACCAAGTGCAAATAGACCCAGTCTGTTTCACCCATGCTCCATACCTGATAGATTGGACTGGATTATGCTGCATACACCAATACATTTCTGGCGGGCTACATATTTGGGAGTCTCCCTGTGCACATTAGCATTTAGTGCACCTAAGTACACAAACTTCTAATTATTGAAACAACATTTATAAACTGACGTGGAAATCAACCAGATGGTGAAGCCACTAACCATATAGATGGCATTAATAGTCAGCGGAGCAGGTCACTACAGGTTATTAGAGCATAAAGAGATGCAGATGCCTACAGTGACCGGTGTCTAATTGCTGCTTTCATCGAGCATAAGGTTAGGAGATTTATGCCACAAAAGCGGCGCTGAAAGCTGCAGTACTGGGCTTCAGGTGGACAGCAGCATCTCAACTGAACTTAAAAACCCAGTTAAACCCATAAAATCAAAGCCAGAGAAATGAAGAGAGTGCACGGAGATTGATGCTGAAAATTCAGCAACTAACTTATTTATTTGTGTATTTTAACAGTGAGTAGGTCACAGCATCCTCCCAATTAAAATTCCAATGACACCCACGGACTTTATTCCCGCTGAACTGTCCGTCTTAAAGCTATTGGAGTTTCACATCCCTAGACAGCCCCATAAACACAAACCGGGGTACAAGCTGACTATAGAATGGAAGAAGCTTGGGGTCCCTCCCCGTCACCCCCCAGCACTTTTTTACTTTTCCACTGCCACCAAGAACCGAGCCAAACCCACCAAGAGACGGTTCTCCATTATAAATTATGCGAGCCGTACCCGACCCATATCCGCACTGACATGCTTACTAGCAGGGCCGAAAGCCTAACCAACCCAAGTTGGTTGCCTCACCACCATCTGATTGGTCGAAATGCATGGAGACAAGAAAGACCAAGTGATCTGCATCAACATGCATGAATTAGTAGTGTCACACGTCGCAATGTATCAATGCATTCCGGAAGACTGGGAAACTTGAAAATATCCAACCTCCTACTTGGAAAAAGTACTATAGAACACCTGAACAGAATAGACCGTAATGCAAATGTATGCAAGCTAATGCTGATTCCACTAGCATTTGATGCTAACATGACACAGTGATTCTCACAGACGTGGTAGCAGAAATTAACCGTGTGAACAGTAAACAAGTGTGTCACTGTCCAAGCCTGGCAACGCCTTTACCCAGCTAACCCTTCTGCAGTAGAATACTGAAGCAAGCTCTAACTAGTCTCTCTTCACGATACAGTGTGGGTTCATCTTGGTTCCTGTACTCCAGTGGAAAAGTCTTAAAAGGACCTTTAATAGACCCAATCAGTGTCCTGTTCTATCTCTGAGCATGGATCCAGTGAGCAAAAAACATTATTAGAGGCTCCTGCCAGAAACGTTACACCACCAGGTCTGCATTTCTGTGACAGCCATTAGCAAAAATACTGATGGCTAATAATAGTGACAGATTGGAGCTGAACAAATCCACATTGCAACACCCAACCCTTCGCAACATAAAACCAGGGTCCCATGGCACAGGGGTGTCATTACTAACTGCAAGTTTTGCTGAAATGCACCAGAATTTATTATTCATATGAAAATGTTTCAAAAAATCTTGTAAAACATTTCACTTTGTCATTAACAGTTGCATTGCCATTGCTTTAGTATACCTGCCAAAATAAATATTCAGATTTTTTTTATATAGGTTTCAAATCCAGGTTAATTTCTGGAGCATGGCTGGGTCAAATATTGATAGCCCTGGACCGATTTGTGTTAGATGCACCAATCGAATGGCATTGTAATGAGCAGGAACAGGCTAATTAAAGACCTTTTAAAGATTTCTCTAAACAACCTGCCCTAATCTAGTGATGGGTTGCTGCTAAACTCAACTGGATAATTTAGTGGAGATAGAGATTTCAGCAAGCACTGAACGCTACAGTACACCTTGAAACACCAGGGCTACGCTACTCAAAATTTCTCCTGAATAATGGCTTATGATAAATGAGCAGAGTAGCTCAGGGTGAGATGACAGACCAGTACCTTATTCTGCCCTTTTCCTTGTGCTTGTGTTCACACTGTGACCTCACCAGGGGTCCAGACAGGCAATAAGAGAAACACACATGTTGAAGTAGGTTCTGAAACCTCTGAAGCCTTTTTTGAATATGGCCTCATTTACTTCATGCTGTTTGGGCCCGTGTTAGGAGACCAGATTCATTCTTATTCACCCCACCTGTCCATCAATCAGACCACTCGGAATAAAATCATTCTGGTGCATGTCCTGAGTCTGGTTACTGTAAATTATTCCTTGAAAATAATGTCCAGTATTTTTTTTTATTCTGACCAAGCAGCCCTCCTAGTTTGTGATTTTTCACAAAAAACAGACTGTCCGCTGACCCATCCCTGTGTTTAGATGCTTTGGCACTTTTACCCAAGGGGGTGCTATAAACCAGACAAATGACAGATCAGAGGGCATGGAGGACTTGTGTCTACCTAGAGCTTCAGAGGGCCTGGCTTGCTTTTCAGGAGGAAATGCAAAATACTATAATCTGCTCTCCTGATCTCCACTCGGCCCTCCACATGGCACCTCCTAGACTTCAGCAGAAGAATGCAGCCAGGGTAGAGTTCCACGAGGAAATTCTAGAGCATGTGGTGCTGGGGCATTTTCCCTTCAGTACCCCAATGGAGACCTTAAATCTGCTCCAGTGCCACTGAACTTCCTCTCTGAAAGCAGACACTGGAGTGAGGTAGCAGCAGAAACCCCCTTTGGGAGAGAGTGCCCTCTGTTAGACACGGGTAACATATAATCATCGCACCGTGGTCCCTGAAAGCAGGCACCTGTGTCCCTGTGCAATAACAGCTAAGTCTTTTGCATCTCTGCATTTTTCACTAGAGGAAACCCGGGAGGTTACGTGAGAGGGCCCCTAGCAGCAGAGCTGTACATTTAAAGTCCGGAAAGTAAAAATCCAGATCAAGATTTTTCAAACTCTCTCCCACAGCCTTGTCGATGGGCTGCTCTCAGCTCCTCTAAACTCATATTCTTATAGCAAGGGCATAAACATATAAGCATAAACATCTGTTTGTGACCTCAGAAACGTTATATTCAGTAGAAGCAGATGTTTCAGGGAAGCTTTGTATGGAAGGAATCCAGTTAGGTGTCACAGTACCCTTCAACAATCGACTCAGGATGCTGTCTATGGAGTGTGACCGAAGCAAAGAGCTGAAACTGCCCCATTAGTAAAGAACCTTCTGACAAGCTGCATCCTGTTGTCCTGGACTTGATCCAAGTTTTTACTAAAACATTAATCTGTGATTCCAGTCCGCAGAGTCTCCTTGAGCCAGCGAACAGCAAGTCACACAGAAATACAGAAATGTAAAAATGAAATCGCACAGGGGAGCCCTTAGATAGGAATCCTGGCCACACGTATGAATATAAGTTGCAAATTCTAAACCCAAGTCTCTTATGGAGCCAAACTGTAGGCTGACGTCCTGACCACCACTGTCCGTCTTTAAAGGCAGCTCACCAGTACAGCTGAACCATCTGATATTAGTCGTTTTCTGCACCCAGTGCCTATCCTCCAGTTGTTTACATTGATCTTCCTCGTATAATTACCCTCAGAGTCGTTTCCTCCCCTCCTCCTGCTTTTATTCCCACTCACATTTTTACTGCTGTATAACATTAATTGCCATTATGTCATTATCTATAATGCTCGTCTTGTTAGATCTTTGTTAAATGCTTTGGGGAACCTGTGTCAGGAATGACACTATATAAAGACTGAATATCGGAGTTGCTGCTTCTGTGATGCTTTTATGTCAGTAAGACACCGAAAGAGACACTGAGAAGTGGTCATTATTACAGAACACTGCAGTAATACTGTTAGCTATGACTATGATTGTGGTAAGGACAAGAACTCCAGGTGGTATTAAAAAACATGTTAATCAAGTTAAAATTGTGTCTCTGTGACCTCATATTGGCTCCCACTAAAATTGTATTGTTCCTTTTGGAGAATTGAGACTTTTTTTTTGTTTTGATGTAGGGACTGTTCTCTGTGTTAAAGCTCTGGTTTTCTCTCTGTACTGAGCACTTCCACCTGCCACTTGGGGGGGGGGGGCTTAAGGTATGCAGGAAGTATTCAGCCTGTTATGTGACTTCCGCACCGTGGCAGGTGGATTAACAGGTAGGTAAGAAACATATACGTCAGTGGGACACTTACTAAGGAAATAAAATTTATGGCACATAAAGCTCTGAGCCATGGGTATTTTTTGGGCCAGACATGCCATAATTTCTGTGTGATTAGAATATAAGAATAGGGATAAATCACAGAAGAACAGCTTGGTGGATGTATCTAGCTGAGACGTCCTTCTATATCTTACAGAAGGTAAAAAGCGAAATCTGTGAAAACGCACCAATAAACATCTTATTAACAGTAGCACATACAGATAACACTTCTGCTGGGCAATTGCATAATTTACTTTGATATTATTGAGGAACTAGACTGTGGAGGCCTTGTAGGCTGAGCACTGTCACTAGTTTTCTTTGTACTATCAAGCTAATAAATCTTGTGGAATTGTGGCAGGTTTTTGCATCACTGCCATCCCCCGTCACCACTGAGTCACAACATGGCTTTGAAATGACAGCACCTACAAAACCAGAAATTCTGTCGAAACTGATTTTCGCTGCGTCACAACCTCTGCATAATACATCAGCTTTGAAATTTCTGAATGACCAACTTGTGTACATTAATCACAAAGTTTCAAAGGGTGGTGGTGGTGAGAGGGTAGGCCCGTTATCTCACACCTCCAAATTTTGAGGATCGAGGCCTGTCAAAGACACATGGTTAAGTTAGTGCCCATGTGTGTGTGTGGGTTTGCATAGATCACATATGAGGACCAAAGCATGGTAAAACTTGAAATTTCCCTACTTTTGGAAACATCTTTTCAGGTGCCTATTTGGATTTTATACAATTTTATAAAAATCTGTAAATGCAATCAAAACACTAAAGATGCAAAAAGTCTTGTATTTGGATTGGTCACTTACGGTTAAGGTTAGGGTTGGGTAGGAGTTAAGGGTGTCGTGATTGGGATTAGGGTTTTTCCCATAGAGATGAATGGAAGGTCCCCATTTAGATATAGTAGGTATGCGAGTCTGTGTGCGAACATGCGCGCGCGTCTGTGTCTGTGTGTGTGTGCGCATGCGCATATGTGCCCACCCTTTGATGGACAGGCATCCCAGCCTTATACCCTGTGTTGCCTGGGATAAGCTCCAAGTTCTGCCTGCAGCCCTGACCAGCAAAAGCAGTGAAGTGACATATAGATACAAAAACTTACGTCTGTACAATCTGTCAAGAATGCCCTGACTGAAAGCAGCTGTGACATAAAGCGCTGTCCTCCTAAACAGTGCGGTCACAATCGCAGACAACCTCTACAATGACAGGTTAAGCATACAGCCCTCATGACTTAAAATATCTTTTTAAGCTTTCTAAGAGAAATGCTAGTGCTTTTCCCCCCATTGCTTAACATATTAAAAATAAATACATGACTGTCAACATTTTGTAAAACGTCAACATTCTGTAAAAGCTCCATTGACAGATATACTGTAAGTCTTTTTTTTGCGCACATCTGCTAAATCTGGAGCTCTGGGTGAGTACAGGGGGGGGTAATAAAACAGTGTGTTTCACACTGCACCACCTTCTGTCACGGATCTGTCCAGGGTTCGGGTCTGCAAGTGCACATGTCTTATTCCAAAGCTGTTTTCTGTAGAAACAGGGTGTAGGGTGAGCAGTTTAATGGTGTGTGGGTGTCTATTCTGGAAAATAATTTCGAGCTTGCCTTGTGATCAGCTAGTCCAGCCTCTGTGTTCAGTTCCAGTCCGTCCTTGACCTCCGCAGCTCCAGCTATAGGTTTGTGCATGGATCATAGCTTCTGCTGGCTACAAGCCCAATCTGTTAGAACTGTTATTCAATTTATGCATCCATCCCGGGCCAAGAGTCACTTCTGTGATCTCCTAAATAAGATTACTCGCTGAGTATACACATTAAATTAGCTAATTGTCCAGTCGATATAGATATAAAAATCCAGCGAGACATGCATTTTTAATGTCTTAAACAGTTGTGCAGGACATACTTTTCCCTTGAACATTTTTCTTCCAAAGTCATTGTTTTACTGTGAGGACTAAACCTGGTCTTTTTCAAATCCACTTTAGCAAGCTCTAGAATGAATGAAGCACAAGGTAATACACGCTCAGCATAACTTTCAGCTAATTCACAGGTGAAATGTATTGTGGAGTGACAGCCAAATCAGGGAAGTCTTTTGGCAGGCTTCTACGGCCCCTGTGTTCCTCTCTGAATTGCCACTTATGTTACGTCTCATCCGTATATAATATAATATATAATAGACATGTACAGATTTGGGTCCCACGTTTAACAGTTTAATTACTTCAAAGACATTAAGAGTGTAATTATATAGTTTGTTTGACTTAAACTTGTTTAATGACAATTTTTAAGCAGGGAAACAGAATCAGCTTCCGAGCAGACGTGACGTAAAATGTTAGCATCCGTAAGGGTAGGCAGCTAGGTGCCACACAATGCCACAACTTTCAAACAGTGAGACTAAATCTGAACTATAATTACGTTTCCCGTCTGTTTCCTCCTTTAATCCATTTAAATACATCCAGCCTACCCTGCGATATATACATATGGTTAGAAGTGTAATTAGTTGAACAAAGTAGGAAGAAGAAATCGTTTTTGTGATAGTGCGTTACCTTTGTTAAGGCTTTCTTTCATGCTTGATTGCAGTTTGATTGGCTATCTGAATAGTAATTGCACGTAATAAACCATTTCATTATAAGGCAAGCGGAGCCCAATTTTTAATTTACTATGATACGGGAGTTTGGTTGACATTTGTAGACTGAGTCCTCGAAAAACCACAATAGGTATGTGAAATTGAAGGATGCATTGCATTTGTTGTCCTTTTAGTGTTCTTTAGAGTCTTTTATTAATAATGAATGCGCGCACTCATAT
>JAODKK010000093.1:22120265-22121810 GCA_026774405.1 Petrocephalus microphthalmus | reverse complement strand
GTTTTTTACTTTTATGATAATATTTCTCGTTTTCCCATTTCAATTTTGTACTGAAATAACCAGCTTTCAAATTAGGTTTTGAATTGGATTCCGTAAGAGCTGAATTAAATTTGACAATTATAATAATGGTATAATTGCAATCTGTCGCCCTCTATTCAATATTATCATAGCACAAACTTATTTGAACGTGATGCAGTACACATATGTGTTGTTTCCCATTTTTTTGCAATTATAAATTAATTACATGATATGGGCTTTATGCTAATACTGGGCTGCCTACGAAGCTGACAGCAAGCCGGTGCCCATGGACAATGCGGGCTTGAAGATTGAGAGATTCAATAAAGCAGGGGATCGGATTTCAAGCTATTGTTTAAGCAGATTCCATCTCAATGGGTTAATGGTCCAGAAGATATTGGCACCCCACGGGCTGTACAGCCCGACAGAAGTGTGGAATTAAAAAGGTGTCAATAAATGTGTGAAAGACAATGAGGTAAAACACACATCGACTGAAAAGAGGACAAAGAGGGACAGATGGGTAGAAACGGGGAGTCTACGCGTGGCAGTGCCTGTCAACCGGGGACCAGAGTTTAGGAGATTCAAGGCAATGTGCGGACATAATTGAAAATGATTTGGTAGGCGAGGCCCAAAACAGTATAATACATCTCTAATTAACTCTATTAAACAAGAGTGGATATTAATAAGCCAGTTCCAGGTGTCAATGTTTTTATTAAACATTTCCAATCGCTAAAATGAGCCTTGAATGCAAAACTATAGTTTTTAAAGGTACATAATACATAACCCATAACAATAATAGGGCCTAAACGAAAAGCATAGTCGTAGTATCGATGATAATTTGCCGTTTTATTTCCACCAGTACATTTCGCACTTAATAAAAAAGGTGATCTTTATTTGAGTTTGTAACAAACTAGCGTTAGCGTTCGCGGTTAGTGTGAAAGTTACAGCCGTTGCCGTTAGACGGCGCTCCGGTCCTTGGAATCGAACCACGTTCAACTGTTTAGTTTAATTAAGGCGCAAATTTGATACATTTAATGACTGTGATTAGCCGTGGATTCTACAAACATTGTATCGTGTTTAATTGATAACCAATTACCGTATGTGATGCGTTTATTTATTGATTTTTCTTAACGTAGTTTATTGCCTTTATTCATGATATTTAAAACATAAACAGGTTTTGAAACAGTATAAATAAAATTAATTAAATAAAACTATGTTTTTTTTTACTCGCATGAAATGTGTCCATGATGCATACAAAGAGTATCGCATGTACCTAAAAAAACATAAAACTCAATCCCTAGTCCGTTTGTCTTAGTGACGCCCAGACTGACTTTTTGCGAAAAAGGAAGAAACTGTGAAAAATTATAACGCGAAATTGAGGTTGCTACTGAATTTCTTGGTTAGTTAATTAGTGTCTTACTGCAGAGGGGAAAAAAGATCCTCAGATTTACTCTCTACAAAGAGAGAGCAGCACAGACAATTCATTAAGCAGACGGCTTGTAAATTAGAGCTAAGTTAACCTGATTTCCC
>JAODKK010000093.1:22110265-22115265 GCA_026774405.1 Petrocephalus microphthalmus | reverse complement strand
ACCGCGTGTCAAGGGCTGCCTTTCATTGAGCCGCGTGCTTGGCTGAGGCTGCGCTCCAGACTGGAGGGGGCCTTTAAAGACACCGCTTTTATGGGCAAATAACAAGAAGGCAATTATAGGATTTTGATGTTCAAATAAATATAAATATATATTTAAAAAACTATTTCCATAATTTAGTTGGGAATGAGCAAATATGAGGGGGAAAAAAGCATTCACATACAAAGAAAGTCGCATCAAACGGCTACTGCTACCATTCAAGGCAGCTTTGGTACAGGAAGAGGTTTTGTCAAGCCAAGACAAGGATCCCGAAACATTAAAAAGAGTCGATTCAAATGTACACATTGAAATGCAGAAAGCTGGTTGCTATGCGGACTCGGGGTCAAGTGACAAACGGATTATATGCTTCTTCATAATAATATTAATTAAACAATTTGCATGCTAATAAGGTAACAATTATCAGGGCTTCAGTTGAAAGATTCAGGTTATTACAACACGCCAATCCGGGTGCCAGGGGTCAGAGAGTGAGAGGCGAGAGAAATTTCAACTCAAATTAACATTCTGTCAGCTCCAGAAATGGGATAAATAAAGTCGAATTAATTCTCAGTAATGGAAGCGAGAGAAAGCCTGTACTCATACAGAGTAGATTGATTACCATTCAGTATTCAGAAACACGTTTTCCCTACATTTCTCTTCACAAACTTAACACAAAGTGAAGCGATATCGCTACAGGCAAACTGGTGCAATAGACACAGTTTACATTAAGTACATATAAAGGGGGTAATTATGAATAAATGTCTAGACTTTAGCGAATTAGAAGTGAATGTAAGAGTTATGCTAGGTGTTATATTCACATGAAAGATACAAATTGTATATATGTTTGTATACGAATTAACTGAGCGTTTTAACGTGGTATAATTCTACCATCAGTGTCCGTGCAGATTTAAATATAATACGTTTGTATGCCTGTAGCCTAATACGTGGGAAATGACGTATAGAATCAGATTAAGGGTTACTTGCTAATTTTATGAGATATACTTTCAGATACTGTTACCCATACGGTTTTCCACAGACGATCGCATGCCGCCTTATTATTTGAGAATTATGTCGTAAGTGCTTTGATGCTTTTAGAATGGATACTTTGTTTGGACTACTGATGTGAGACACGCATACATTTTGCATATACATTTTGCATATATGTGTGCACGCACGTGCGTATACGATTCTGATAATACAGAGCAATGGCTAATTAAGAAAGATCGACTAATTAATAATTTTAAGTCTTAAATAGGTGCTGTTCGATGCGCTGGGAAGGTGAATGTGAAAGTAAAGGTCGTTTTTCTCTTTGCCTCCAACATATCAGGTTCAAAAATTACGTTGAATTCGGGAAGTAGAGAAGAGACGAAAGGGGTTGTACTTTTAAATTCAATGTGACAGCTCGGCAAGGCTGGGTGATGAATTCCCTATTATTGGATCAGTCTTCTTGACGCCCAGTGTCTCGCAGTAATTGGAAAACATCACTTTAAAGGTTCAGCGCGTAAAGCATCTCTCCTGAAATATCTGCACAACATGCTGTTGACTGATTTGGGGGGAAATCTATTATTGTTTTTAGAACGAGTGAGATGTAAATCTGTGCTCGGTCTATTTTGTATTTAACTGGATATCAATCACGTCGCTAGTTCTCAAAAAAAGAAAAAAAAAACAGAAAGCAAACGGCTAGTTGTGATGTAGCTCTTATCAAAACCCCTCTGTCCTGTTGTGACAGCTCTGATATTGTTTATTGAGGTGGATGTCAGGTATAATTAGCAATCGATATGGAAAACGCTTTCAAACCGCGTCTCTTACGTCATAGCCGATTAACGTTTCTTATTGGTCCCAAATTCCCAAAGCCTGGGCTAATTATTGGAAGGTTGATGTTGATAAAGTAAAGCTCTTCCTCCACTCCACAGCATGTCTCCTCCTCGCTGCCCACTCTTACTGCATGCTTTCTAAATTCCCACAACCAGCCTCCAGACTTTGGCCTCTTTTGCCCGGGAGATGATGGACAGCAGGATACTAGAGCACCCTCATGCCCAGTTTGGAGGCTCTCTTAGTGGGATGGTGGGATTTCCCTACCATTTAAGCCACCATCATGTATACGAATTAGCCGGGCACCAACTCCAGTCTGCGGCCGCCGTTCCTTTCTCTATAGACGGATTACTGAATGGTTCATGCACAGCCTCCGTGGTCAATTCGAACCCTCTTCTGTCTTCTGGTTGCGGCATGAATGGGGATAACCAGCAGTACAAACTGACAGGTAAGGGAACCGAACGCGTTTTTATTTTATTTCAGCGAACGGGGATTCAGTTGCTACTTCGGCTACTTAAAATGACGAGGAAGCCCCATCGCTTATCTTTCGGAAGACGCGCCGCAGAAGCGAATATTTCAGAGGTAAAATGAAAACCGTATCTGGTGTGCTTTAATTTCCGCGTGTTTCAATGTGGCCGAGAAACACTCGTCCGCGTTGTAAGAATGCTGGATAAAACGTCAACCGCACGCAATGAGCAAAACGATCATTTAGAAACAAAACAATTCGTTTACATGACTTGAAGCAATAAGTAAGAATATAAACATAAAACTTACCGAGGAGAACAAGATACACATTCATGAGAAAATGTAGCTTATGGCAACGGGAACATGTAAGCATCTTTACGCTGTGTCGTATTCATATTATTTATATTGGACTGATGTGACGGTTTGGCGAAAAAAGGTACCGTTAACTTAAAATAAGGCTAATTCAACTGGAGTTTCTGTATCGCTATACTCAAAAGCGAATTTAGAACTTTGTCTATATAAATGAAGACGAGGAAATTTAAATAATTCTACGTAGCATTAATTTCTGTGCTCACAAACTCTTTCTCCTTCACTGTAGATTCAGGAGATCCAGACAAGGATAGCCCTGGTTGTAAGAGGAGGAGAACTCGCACAAATTTCACTGGATGGCAACTGGAAGAATTAGAAAAAGCTTTTAATGAGAGCCATTATCCAGACGTGTTCATGAGGGAAGCACTTGCGCTGAGATTGGACTTGGTAGAGTCTAGAGTTCAGGTAAATAATATTTGCTATCTACTAACTCACTTGTATGGCCAAGAAGATTTTAAATCAATATTATTATTTTGTCAGCTATTGTATGTGAGTTTTTTTGTTTTTCTTAAAAAAAGCAAAGAAAATAATTTTACTCTATCGCTACATCCTTAATGTATGTAAGTGTATATGTGCAGAATATGTCCAAATAAAACAGTTTACTTTGACAATTAGGTTTGCGTGATTTTACTGCTATCAAACGGTAAAAATATATTGCGAAATAAGTAAACAATAATTTAAATAAACCAGTTACGTTCGACGCAATATCTGATGTAACTGGTCTATGAAGCAAATGTTTACTGGAACGGGTGGTCATTGAGCATTTTGTTGCCGTTGCAATAGTTTGGACATATATTGTTTTTTTTTTTTTACATAGTATTACCTGGGTTTTTATGTAAACTTAATAACAATAGTGAAATATGTTGCTACCGTTTGCATAATTGATGGAAGATTGTGTAATTATAAAATGTTCCGGCCTTCTATGGAAAACCTGGACAAAATGTACGCGAGCGGCCGTAGTGGCACTGCCGTCTTTTAAATGATACCTGCATTATTTCCGGGGAATTACGGTCAGAAAAGGATTATAAAATTAACGAAACCATTCACGGATTCTTTTTTTATTTGTTCAGAAATACACTCGATTATGTCAATTTTTGCGTATACAACACTGAGCAGTCATTACTGAGGGGGCTGTGTGGAGCTATAACACAAAGAAATGGAAGCGATTTTTAAAATTATCTTGTCTGGCTACACATTTTAATAACTATAAGACAGCCCACATGTAGGCATGTGTTTTATATAGCGATATGTAATTATTTAAATATAAATTCGATACTCTATGCAATCGAGCTTTAGTTAATTGATATACTATTATGGATATTAAACATCTGAGTGTTTACAGTAGTAAAACCGCGGGTACAAGTACTCGCGTGTATTTTCAGTTCTGATTTATATTTCTGAGTGCAGTGTTGATTTGGTATATTGCGTTACGGATATATTCTTCTTTGGTTCGTGGTTATGATTCAAATATAAATAATGTGGCTACGTTGAGTGTACAAAATGTGCATCGTAACAATGTTTTACAGCTCTTACGTTTGCACGGTAACTTTACACGTAATCGTGTTTAGCATAAAATAAGCACAGGCTTTTGCCAAGGGCCTTGCCGTGGCGTTCGCTTGGCACCGAATCGTATGTGATATGTAGGCCTACTTGTTTACATAAGTTTAATGTGAGTCAAATACACCGTGGAAGAATTAAACGGAGTATAATAGGCAGAGTTACTTTTTGCATTGATTCAGTTCGACTGACAATTACCGCTACCGTGTTTGTTCAGGTGGACAGCATCAATTGCCAGGTGTCATATTTATCACCATAGCCGGTGTCAAGTCACGAATTCTGATAATACTGTTGCTTTTAGGTTCTCCAAACAAAACAGATGCTAAGATAATTTTCGATCTTAATTCCTGTATATCACAGGCTAACAGTCGATTAATTACAGGGCCGATGTTCAAAATGTGTGCGATTTTATTATATTTGTTACATTAAAAGTACGCACATTTCCCTCACGCAATGTTTGTGGGTTTGATTTTTAAAACGTAATTCAGGCCAAAGCCTCGGAATATATTCGAATATATTTTGTGATCCAGTTGACTCGTGACTGTTTTCCTGTTACTAGCCTATATGTGAAGAAGACTCGCACCGGTTTATGGGGAGTTTTAACACAAAGGGTAGCCGTGCATCGACGAGTAGCATTCTGAATTTAATAAAAACAATTTTCATTCTTCGATGTGTAGGTGTGGTTCCAAAACCGCAGAGCTAAATGGAGGAAAAAAGAAAACACAAAGAAGGGACCGGGGAGACCGGCCCACAACTCCCACCCA
>JAODKK010000093.1:22087765-22105265 GCA_026774405.1 Petrocephalus microphthalmus | reverse complement strand
GAATGGATAAACTATAATGTACCAGCAGGAAAATTATATAAATTAATAATTCATAATGAAATGTGTAAGACCAGCACATTGTTTTTCAAATGACGAAAGCATTCAAAAGCATTTTCTCTGTTTTATCATTAAAATCTTTTTGTGGTATAGCTGTTGTTTCCATTGTAATTAATCCAGTGAAACAACATCGCTTAAATGTGTTGCCGAAAGCCTGGCACTTCTTAGATATTGTCAGTAAATATTGCATGATACAGTAAAGAAAACCTTTTTTTATGTTTTGCTAAACCATTCTATCTGTGTTAAATAGTAATATTTAGCACTGACATCATGTTAGGTGTCAGGTATAAACAATAGCCCTATAAATGCAATAATAACAATAATAATAATAATAATAAATCGTAGGGGCACACTGCCAAAATTGTGATGTAGCATTTATTTTGATTAGATGATAGTTTAATTGAAATATATAGTCTGATATACTTATATCAGTTCATTGTTGTGATAAAAGTTTATATAAAATTCAATTAAGGTCAGGCGGGCTGCTGTGTGAAGTTCGACAACCTCAATAACTATCGATAATCTCATCACCACCACCACCGCCCCCCGCCCCCCGTCCCCGCCTCTTGGCGATAATCTCACACGTTACAACGTTTCGGTACGATTTAATTTGACGATGACAACACAGTGAAGCTGTACCTGTCTTGCATGTCTGCAAACTAGATTCAAATCAGGGGGTGTGAATGGAAAGCACTGCCCTTAATATAATTTACACGACGCGACTTTCCCTCAGTTTTAAATCAAATAACTGTTTCATATCACAGATCTATAGGATTACATTAATATAATACCTAAGTAAATGCAATACCGTTACCTCAGTGCAGCAAATGCAGCGTGTTCCCTAACAACATGAAATGTGCGTATAAAAGGTTTTCAGACACTGCCCACTTTTCATTAGACTTGCATTTGAATCCGTAGCATCCTAGCAATCGCATGAACCCTCCTGCTTTAGATTCCACTCTGTAATACCCGCAGGATCCGGACTTGTACGCCGTGATTATTAAATATCTTACCGAGAGCGTCTTCAGCAGTGCCATTCCCCGCTAATTATCACCTTATGAAAAGTGTTTCATTAAGAGCCTTTGATTAATTATTGACAGCACACTGACCACAGGAAAAAAAATCGACTGCTTGATTGAAACAGGAAATAAATACCGATTTAAATACCGACTTAGGTCTAGATCCACAAAAATATGCAAGACAATGAAAAAAGTTCTGTTTACACATAGATATGTTATATTAAGTGTAACACAGCATATTCAACATTGAGTAAAATGACTCATACAAGGTAGGTATTGACCGATGTGTGTAGTAACGTTTTATGATTATATCATATTTCCCAGCTCCCGTACATGGAAACAATAATAGGCAGGTTATCACGTAGTCAGCAGTGTGCAGTGGCCTAAGTTTGTTTCTAGTGGAAATATCTCTTCTGCTTGGAAATGTGGTGCGTTTTGCGTTTGTAATGCTTAAGACCGTAATACCACTTTTTAAATTACAGGGTTGAAATGGAAATACAAATATTGACAGAGAAAATGCCTTGGGTTCCGCCTTAGATGTAAATGTTTTGAAACTACCGCGTTATTATTCAGTGTAATTCTATGCTGATTGGGGCCGCTTAATGACAGTATACCTTAGCACAAGTTCATGTTCATGTTGTAAAATTTATGCTGTGTACCTAGATGAATGCAATTTTAACAGACAGTTCTATGGGTGATTGTTTTATGATTTAGCGTATGCAGTGCGACATATTCAGTACTGAGGCATACAGTGGCGTTTCCTGAGATATCTCTATTAAAAGAGCTGGCATGATCAGCTGGGGAAGTGCTTTGGATTACTGTGTCAGTATAATGAGCAAGGTGGCCCAGAACATTTAGGAATTAAAACGTCCCCCTTTCTAAGTAACAACTTACTGAAGGTGCTTTATTGCAATTACGAAGGAAATAGCGGTGTGGGATCATTTTGATCTATTGAAGTGTTTAATCTATTCAGACTTTATCTGTACTTCTAAACTGGGGATGGGACGTTAGCTTATGCACAATATGTTAAGGTGGAAAACAGCAACATAGACACATAATGACATATGAAGATTCATGTTGAAAACATAGGCTAAAATCTTGTACTTTCTTAGGTTTAATTGTGGTCAAAAAACGATTATTTCTGATATAATCTAAACGACCTTAATTTCTTTATTGCCTTATAAAGCATATCTGATTTCTGAAGTAAAACATGACTTACTCTTTTCGCGTTTGTTGCCAGTGTTTATGTCACAGTGGCTGCGAACCACATGACCGTAATTTAGCAATACCGTGCAGACAGACCTTTTTCTCTCTCTCCATCCCAAGGAATCCGAGCCCCACAGGTTAATGAATCGTGAAGTGTGAAAACTTCCTAAGATGGGACGAGTTAAATAGTGTTTCCAGATGTGATGGTACGCTGTCGAAACCTGCCAGCCTCTTAAATGGTTTACTCCTGATGTTTTAAAGATGAAGAGACCTCACTCCGGCGACTTGCCAGTTCTGTTCATTACACGAGCTTACGACTGCTGTATTTATCTAAGAGCGATATTTTCCAACTAGAAGAAGCCATGTAATCTGAAAGGAAATTTCAGAAGCTGCGCTAATACTCACACGAGGAAAAAAAACGCATTTAGAAAAACACGCGGGAGGTTTTATTAGAAATGTATGGTTTACTTCTACTGTGATAAAGGTGTGTTTGCATTATTGCAGTCCCCTTACGAGATAATGGTTCCAGAGATTATAATGTCATCGTTTGTAAATAAGGAACAAAATAATGAGATTATACTGTGAAGTGCAAACATGTTAAGATTATAGTTCATAATACAGATGATGGCTGCACAGTAGCAGGCTACAAAATTAAAACTCTAATACTAATAATAATTGACTCTTTGCAAGTCAATGGCTGTCTGTGGTTCTGATACAACCTGCACTGTATGTCACAGTGGGATTCTGACTGATATAGGCCTAACATAACTGCAGTCATTAGAAACATTATCAACACAGTTGGGGATGCATGTAAAGGACTGGCACGGGCCACCTATCTCCATCCAAAAGGTAACCTTACCCTCCTCCCACACCTGCTATCGCCAGTTTAACAACTACGTAAATAAGCTTTTCAAAACTTCAGAAATTAAATAATGACCTGATCAGTAATATCTTCTGAAGTTGACTGGTTTGTAAACAACGAACAATAAGCAACGAGTATCCGCAACAGACCGGTAAATGATATACACCAACACACACTTTGAAACGTTCTTCATGTTCTCCAGATGGCTTCCGGAAGTCCAGGGAGTTGGGTGTAACAGTAGTAAGGCTCTGGATCGGTCCAAGGAACAAAACAAGAATAGGAACAAAAATGAAACCAGGAACTTCATATTTTTTTAATTTTCTGGAACAGAAATATTTATTTGAAATAATAGTAAGTGGTTAATAATGCTTTTTTCTTATATTTATTACAACAAATTAAATTGTTTTCTGCTTGCAATAACTGCCTAGAACACTTCTTATCTTCCTCTGAATGTCACTCACATCTTTGGGTAACAGACATAAATTTACCGGCGGCAGGCAGCGACATGGCACCACGGTGAATCGCGGTGTGCTCTCTCCATTTGCGACCAGAGGAGGTAAATATTATGCTAAGTACCTTATTCATTGGTTTTAGACATCAGCCTCATCAATGTTTGACAGATAGGCTACCATGTTAAGAGAACTAATTCTGCAAAGAGCTAGCTAGCTCCAGTTTGGCTAAGTAGCAGTTCAAGAACGCAACACCGAAAACTTTAAAATGCCGATTTTTCTCAGAACAAACCAAGTGAACAAACATTCTGCTTTGAAGCCCTGGTTAGTAGTGTTGCTATCGATGCTACTTAATAGCCGAAGATGTAAGTAATGAGCTGGAGGCAAAAACGAATATAACGAAGAACCCGTTTGCATTAATCTGTGAATTGTCACGTGTTTAAGCATCTAATTAAGAATTTTAGAGTTTGCAAACATTCGTGAAAGTCCAAAAGCAGCAGAACTTGAATGTATTGCAAGGGTGAATAATGTAGCTATCAAACAATATTAGTTGATATACTTGAACACTGAAACACATACATGCTGCAGTTGTTTGCTTTTAAAATTAAGTGCATGGCATTTATATAACCAATATACTTTTACAGTAAAGACAAAATAAATTAGGAAAAATAGATAGATAGACAGAGGAAATATATGCATGAGTACACCAATAAATACAAACCACCAGACTGGCATAGCTAAAGAAAAAAAAAATGTTATTCATTTGTGCATTTTATAGTCTCTACATTGAATTAATAATGTGGGAGCAATTTCTGTCACTCACAAGGTATGTTGGCTTGTAGAGCTGTGATGTTTATGAAGAAATAAAAGTCTAGACTTGCTTCGTATTTGAACTTGTCAGTCCTCATCTATTAATCTGTAGCATTTTACAAAACAGTGGCTCACTGGGCGGTCCCGTTGTCTTATACCTTCTGTGTTATGGGTTTGAATCCCACTTCCCTTCTGCATGTGTGTGGAGTTTGCATGTTCTTCTAGTGTCCCATAGGTTTTGTCCCAAAGACATGCAGTAAGCTTTTTAAATTTTTTTTAAATCTATGAGTGTCTATATTTAAGATATATCAAACTGAGGAACACATGATGATGTTCACTTTGCCATCCAAAAGCAACTTCAGAAGATCCTCAAGCGTTTCATGCAGCGACCCAAAGAACAGCACTCACAATGTTTCCCTGCCGTCAAGACTACAACACATGGTGTGGTACAAGGCTCCCTCATCTTGTGTCACTTGTGAGCTTTTGCATTTACGTCTGACATACGGACGCAGCAAAGCCACACAGTTACATAAGCTGAAATCCCAGCTATGTTGACATTGACTTTAATGTGTTACTTAGATGCATGGTTCTCACCAGATAACATGTGGCGGTAAATACCGAAGACAGACAAATGATAGGAGCGTGGGAGAAAGGCGCATTGACAGACGATGCAGCCAATATGTGGAAAGCCATCTTGGATACCACACTGCCAAATGCTAGGTGTCTTGCTAAGCCCAAGGACTCCCGTTTCTCATTTTTCATGGTAAACCGGCACTTACGGCACTGGGAGCAGTGGTCTTGTAAAGTACCTTTCCATTTGGGATGTGACAACAAGGTGGAGCACCAGGTTCCAGATGTTCTAGCATTTGGCTGATGTTCCTGGGCTGTCAGGCTCTACCTGTTGTAGACAGATGGCACTGAGCACATTCACGAGCAGCAGTGGAGATTGATGGATGACATTCACGACGTGCTCAAATCTTTTGAGGAGCTAATCAGGGAGCTAAGCTCCACTAATGCCTGTATTTGAGCTGTTCAGTCGGAGGAAACGACACCAAAACACTACATGCTGAGTGACACAGTTGAATATGGCATTAGACGAAGAGGAGCCCCACTCTCTTCAAGTTTCTTGAGGATTAATTTTTAGGAAATTGGCCTCCCGGTTGTTTTATGCTGAGGTGTAAGTTTCAGGTGCAGATACACATTGTGCTCATGGTCACAGGGATCTGGGCCTGTGGAAATGTGGGTAGGAGGCTTCAACCTATGCATTTAACTGACCTAATGAGGCACTGACCACCACTGTTATTTGATCATATAACCTAGAATGTCAAGATTGTACTTGTGGTCTTGGCAAGCGCGATCTTGCTAACTTGCCTCCCAAGACTGAACTTGGGTGCAATGAATCATGGGATTTGTCTTGTCTGACTAGGATGCAACCGATTTATGCTTGATATATGAGACTGGGCAAGAACAACATCTGGGGGTTTTTACCATCCTCTGCACTGCTCTCTTGATATATATGCCATAGCTGGATTTAGTATTTTGTTTATAAATGGACTGAATCTGAAGCCATGATTTCCTTGTTCTACAGAAATATAAAAATGGGACCTTGGATACTAAATTTGTTTTTCTATGTGGTTAATAGAAGTTTTTGGAAAATAAACCAGTATTTACATTCATAATTCATAGTAACAGCATCCAGGAAGCACAGAGCACAAGGTGGGAGAACACCCTGGATGAGATGCCTAGCTTTATTAAAATGAAAAAACAAAACTTTAAACCCAGCCATCAGATGTTATGTAATAGATACTAGAGCACCAATAAAGCTACACACAGTGAATGTGTGAGAAAAAAGGCCTTCAATCAGAGCTACCTTTGTGTGGATAAAGGATTATGTTACTTTTCCATTTATATGACAACTATTTATTGCATCACAATGGAATTAGTAGATATAAAACATCTAGGGGGCTAAACAATGAAACCCAGGGGACATATTTTTACATTGCAGTTCATGTTGAGGGCATTAACTATAAAATTTCCTGATTCACTGTCCAACAAACCGGTATATTCACTGACTGCTTTCAGGAAAACGTTGGGTTCTGACCAAGCAGTTTGCACAAAAACATTTAAAACAGGGATAAAATTGCTTGGTTGTGGACATCTTGGGAGCTGGGGTTTGTTTCAGTAGAGATATGGTTTAGTTTGCCTTTGGAAAGCAAAACAAAAAAATGAAACCACATACCACTAACAAGTCAATAATAATGATGGTAATTAAATTCTAGTACCATCCACACTGCTATGTAATATGTATTACTACCAATGGAAGTACATTAATAATAATATGGAGCATTGTGTTATACATTAATAGTAATGCCTTGACTTTGTTAAGGTAAGCAAAATATTATGCTGAAGCCTTCAGATAGAATTATTTTCAGGGGAGAGTCTAAATCTCCATTTTCTTCTATAGCTCTACGGTTGCTAAGGGTTAGGGTCAGTCAGAGGTGCTGCTTTGCTAAGAGATTTAATAGAAGAAATGATTTCATTGATTTGGGTCAAGCCAAACACAGCAGAACATGGGCAAAATGGCCAAAGGGTATAGTTAACCTCAAGATAATTAGCTATTATTTCAAATTTCAATCTACATTAACCTTTACGTTTTACACAGAAACTACTTCTGATCACGAGCAGACTGACTTCCTTGGCTGAAGTCGCCTTAATGAATCAATATACCATTTCAGAAGATATTCCACCATTTTATTGTATTCTGTACGATGATTTCCAAAATGTTGTAATGTTTTTTTTTCCGTTTTAACAAGGCATGTCATCAAAATCAATACCGTTTTTTTTATTCTGCAGGGAGCCTCTCACTGAAATTCATTGATATAAAAAGTCTACAAGAAACGCATCTGTTCCCTTGTTACATAACTGAGTGTTCATACTGAGAAAAGATATATCTGATTTTTCACAGTGTCGCTCACAAATGGCAAAATGTAAAATGTGGCCTTTTCTGTTAAATGTACAGATGGGGTAGGAGGAAAGACTGCACCTTCATAGTACCTTTATAATGCATTCATAGAACATTCATAAGCAACATCTAAATACATCTTAACATCCTAACATACCTTAACAGCCTTAATATACACTAATAACAAACATTCTAATCGTTTATTCATATAATGTTTGTTATTAATGTATATTAAAGATGTTAAACTATGTTAGGATGTTACGGTATACTTACATGCTGCTTATGAATGAACCATGAATGCATTATAAAGGTGCACTGAATGTTCTATGAATGCGCAGTTAATGTAAGGCAGTACCCAACAAGGCAATATAAAACAGAAAATGTGGGACATTACTCTCCTCAATAAGACAGGAAGTTTTGCTAAGGCAACAAATCATCGTGCATTGGAGTGCACCATATTGATAATAGTGGTATTGATACTACGTCAACAAGAACAACAACAACAGCTAATTAACAGCTGACATTGTATATTAGTTTGTATATGAGATTTATAACATTATGCTCAGGCGAAGGAATGTATAAACGTGAATTATGTATTATAGTGCTTTGAGAAAACTGATAATTTATCATAACCAAAATGTTATCGCTGAAAGCATTACTCTCAATTATTTGCCAACAATTGTAAAGTATAATTTTTGTCTTAGGCCTAAATTGCTATTGCTTCTCATCAATGTGCCCCTCTGACATGCTAGAGTGGTTACAAATGCGTGATTTGCATTTCTTTAATGATCTAGTGAGACACGGAGTGTCAGCTCTGTGACTTTGACTTTTAAATTTAGAGCAACGATTTAGACGTGTCAGGAAAATTAACGGTCAGCGGCATCTCAGTTCGGCTCAGGGGACAATTAAGTATTTTTTACTATTATTATAATTAATATTTAAAATATCAATTAAGCTTTATTGAGATTATGTAGACACCACACCACTGGAGCAACCAAAATCACATAGTAGATAATTAATTACATTTAATTATTGACTGGCTACACAGTTCAATAGTAATTCATTAAAGGTTATTAAAGTAAAAGTAACAATAATAAAATTTGCACTGGGTCTCAGTGGGACAGGCAACCGTGATGTTGCTCAGTACCCATAATCTGGCGTAAATAATAACATCTCTCATAGCACTCCCTTCTCCACCCAATTCTATAATTATTTATTCCGTATTCACATGACTGAGTTTCATAACGCATATCAGCACGTGCCAGTTACCTAGTGATTGGCATTTCTGCATGTCTACTGTAATCTCTAAATGCATAAGCACATTTGTAATGCCGAAGTTGCCATTGCAATGTTATGGTAATGTGGAATCGTGTCGGGAAATGAATGGTGCATATTTCCTGAGTTGTTTTTGTGGCCGCCTGGCACATTTGTATTTAGCCACGCAAACAGCAGTTACCTGCCTCAAGAAATATACATTTTAAACACCGGTAAAGCTTTGTTTATTCATAGTGACGCTAGTATTTTGCTTAAGAGGTAGTCTGACATATGGGGGAAAACAGTTAAGCTCTCCTGTTTGGCGTGTAAACAGAAATGTCAGGCATATTTTCAAATATTACAAAACACTGACAACTGATGTTATAGTACATGGAAATCAGCCAAGTAAACAGAGAAGCTTGTAATTAGCTTTTGTGATGAGGGAAGACTTTGGTGTTGAGCTGAAAGCGTTCCTTTTAAATAGAATTTAAGTTGCATTGTTACAGCTTTAGATGAGCATATTCTAAATGGGATCTAGGTGGCTGTCATTAACCTGGGCTGCTGTTTATAACATGAGAAAACTCTGCTTTGTGAAAAACAAGCAAAGACACGAACAAAAAGTGATGGGAATGAAGCGGCGGTTAGCAAAGTGCAGCTTTGTGGTTCAGAGTTGCTGGTGGCTCGTTTGACTTTTTCGCCTGAGTAATTTATCACGGACTATTGAGTGGAGAGAGGGGAGCTGTGCTGAGTTGTTGGAAGCGCGGTGAGAGACGACTCAATGCCAGAGAATAGCGTCAATAAATCTTTGCGCCAGAAAATATAACACCTGCCCAATTTACCTTAGCCAATAACTATTTGACACAGCAATGTAGAGACAAAGTGCCAGAGATAATGCTCTGCATGTACTTCCAGGGGTAAAATGAGAAAGGAAAATAATATGGACATTATGCTGCGAGACACTGGCAGCCCCCCCAAACCTGGAAAACGGTTGTATGGATGGATAACATATATAAACACATACTATCTTAGAGTGGACCATCCATTCATTTCTATGGGAAAAACACTAATCCCAATCACAACACCCTTAATCTCTACCCAGCTCTAATCTTAACCATATGTAACCAAAGAAAAAAAAAAGCCTTTATTAGTTTTCAGTCACAGATTTTTATAACATTGACTGAAAGATTGTAACCACTACCTCAAAATGACAGGTTTTTATCATATTGTGGGGACGTTACCCCATATACATGGACAGACACAGATCCACAGACACAGACACACACACACACACACACACACACACACACACACACTGAAACAAATAGCCAGACTGATGGGCTATACATGTGTTACACATAATCATATTTAGCTGTGGGTATCTAACACATCAGCCTTATTAAAACAATTGGCATGCAGAGTGTAAAAACTGTTTTATTTTTTTAATTAATTTTCTCTTATTTTGTATTCATTTCACACCTTCGCTAAAAACATGGACCTGCCTTGCCTCAGATATGTGATTTTGTTCACTGAGCACCTTTGAAAATGAAAGTGCATATTTGTGGATGTAATTTTGGATCCTGCTATAGATGCAGGACAATGAATGGAGGTTGGTTTTTGTTTTATAAAGCAGCAATTGTCATTCAGAGCAATATCTGTTATTACTGTACAGTTATGGCCCGAGTCATATTTTAGTGTGGTGTTTTGGCTACTTCCCTTGAGACTGCAATGAGCGTCTCTTTACACTGCTTCATTGGTTTTATTGAGAGGAATTTCGTGATGTAAAACATTGAATAGATCCATATAATTCTTCTGGTTCAGTAGAGTTCAGCTACTCACAGCAATATGCTATGAAAGACAATGGCTTCTCCTGCCTATGAAACTGTACATTTGACATAGTCCTTTCTTTTCTAAAATAAAAAAAAAAATCATCGTGGAATGCTAATGGTTTGATTTTAACCTTTGAAAATAATGTCTTATAATTAAGAAGAACCATTACATGTTGATTTTGTTATGTAAAACAAAACACCAAAAACTGTCTGTTGATTTTGTGTGGTATTATGGATGAAACCACCGATTTTCAAATGTATGTGATTGCTTGATATTTAACGGTGAAGAATACTTTTTTGGTTTTCATGTTCGGTGTGGCTTAGTTTTGTTATTGAAGCTCTTCAACATGTTGTGTAAAAATGTAACCAATTCATCTTCTCATACAATAAATCCTTCCATCCATCCATCCATCAATTTTCTCTATCTGCTTGTCCTGTGCAGGGTCGAGGGGGTCTGAAGGCTATCCTGGAAGCTACAGGCGCAAGGCAGGGAATAACTCAGGATGGGGCACCAACCCATCACAGGACATACTCAAACACCATTCACCAGGGATGAGAACAAGTTACTCGTTGGCGAGTATAAGTCAAGTCTCAAGCCATGTGCCCTCAAGTCCAAGTCGAGTCCAAGTCTTTCCATCCTTTTTGCTTGTTGAGCGTGCCACGTATAAGTCATCAAATTGGTGACTCAAGTCCAAGTCGAGTTGTGTATCATGTAACTTCAGTCCCTATCTATGCACCCACCGCAGTATGTTGTAGGTTAAGTTCTACATTGGCTGTGATAGGTTGTCCTCTCACAGTTTTTATGTACGTGCAGGGAGTGATGCATCTTTTCAACAATCTGTCTCAGGAAACCTTGCCTTCAGTCAAATGAAAATACACACAGCAGAGAATAAAGATAATGAAATTATAAAATGAACGTTATCATATACAGAGAGGGTATTATAACCTCAATCTACTCCAATCATAGGGTCCAAGTCGGTTCCAAGTCTCGAGTCATATGCCCTCAAGTCGAGTCACAAGTCATCAAATTTGTCGAGTCGAGTTGCACGTCAGTGACTCGTGTCCCCATCTCTGCCATTCATACCTACAATTCACATAATTATGTTCTTGTATTGTGGGTGGTGGGGCGGGAGGGTGGTGAAGACCCCACATTGACATCTGGAGAACAGGCAAACCCCTCCCATGTTTATCCAGGGCAGAGACTCAGAGACTCTGGTTCCAGAGGTCAGCATGGGCGTAAATCCCGGGGGGGACAGAGGGTACATGTCCCCCCCATCCGAGGGTTGTCCGAAATATGGTTAACCAAAAAACCATAATGATGCAGTCTCCATGCTACAATAATAATGACAGAAGCAAAGTTTGACTGTATTATATGTGTCCCCTTCAAAAATTGCTCATGAGAAATTTTATATTTATTGTCCCCCCCTACTGTTAAATGAAATTTACGCCCATGGAGGTGAGAGCCAACAGTGCCATCCTTATCTTCTTTTTAGTAAAAGTTCAAAGACTTTCTGTAAATTGCATTATTTTGGTAAATTGTTAATCTGAACGTTTAGTTAAGCAAAACTTTATAAAAAGGCAAGTTTCACTGTAATGCGTCCGCAAGTTCTATTAAGTTTGAGCAGGCATTTCTCATAACCCAAATTAAATAGCATCCAATGTCTCATTTCATGAACCTTATTCTAGGTTTCATTTGCTCTGTTGCAAACTAATAGGCAGTTTCTGTTTGCAATTAAGCCGGCTCGCATGAAGCTCCTGACATTCCCTCTAAATATGCAGGCTGGCCTCTCACCATGTCTCCCCTTCATCCTCACCCCATACTGAAAAATCTCCTCCTTACACGTGAAGGTCAGCAGGAATGAAAATTTCAGCATTAGATGGAAACTGTTGCCGGCACATTGCAAGAATTCAACCTGTCAGCTGCAGGGAAGTCTAGCTGAGCGGGCATGAGTGAATTGTTGTTAATTCTGGATTTTGAAAGAAGTTGACCTGGAGCACAGTTTGGCTAGTGTACGGCTTCCTATAGTGCCCTTTAAAAATCTCCCCATTTCAGCACATGTGTGGAAAACATGCAACATGTTTAGGTCATTAATCTATCAATCAATGCAGCAAAAAAATCAGCTGCACAAAGGAAAGAGCGGGTGGGGGTGGAGATTATTGCCCAAGGAACATTTCAATACATCCGTGCTCCACCTTAATGTTTCAGGCACAGTACATAAAACCTTGTTCTTTCACTGTTGGTAGGTGTGATTAGTCGTGAAGGATCCTACTGTGGAGAGGCTGATGGAAAATTAGAGGTGATAGGAAGACTCAATCGATACTATTTACCCCTCTGAAGTGAGCCCATATTAATCGTCAGCAGAGGAAAGACAACTGATCGCTTTTTCTAAACACATTATTGATAGCTAGGGGAGAAGCTGAGGATGGAACGTTTTCGGAAATTACGCTTATTTACAGCACAATCTTTGATAGTCGTGCATTTCGACATAAAGGATGGAAAAGCAGAAGTGATTAAAGCTAGCTGTGGCATTTTAGGAGGCCAGCATATGTGAATTACCTCACAACGAATGAACAGTGTTTCCAGGAAGAAATCTTCCAAAGGTTACCTCAGTGAAAGCAATACTTAAGAAATCAGTTTGAATTTGGCTATATCTTCAACAAAAAAATCTACTTGCCACAGCACTTAACCCATAAACAAATACATACACAAAAAATCTCCATCCTATTTGAAGTTTAATTATATCTTTATTGTTCTCACAGTGGAAAAAATGGTCAACAATTAGTTCCCTAAATCCAGTCCAGACAGTAAGTATAATTGTAATGCTTATGATTATGAATGTTTAAACAGAGAGGGAGAGGAAAAAAGAACTGCTTCATGGCCTCTTACATTTCCACAATATTGTGTCATAATCAGATGTCTCCTCATTAGTGATTTTCGTTCAGCAACCCTGCAGCTTGACACGCTAATCCCATCTGTTTACCAGCTTTGGGACGCCCTCTGTACAGAAGTCATGTGTTAATCCTCCAAACCACCGATTGAGCCCACTGACAGTGCCGTGGCGTCCAATCAGAGCATTTTGACTGTAATAATGTCTAGCCCACTCGCTGATGCCTGTGAAAAATGTTTATTCAACAAACAGAACTGCATAAATCAACCATCTCAGTGGCCAGCAGTCTCTGTCGGTGAAGGGCTGTTCTGCTCATCCTGGCAAATGGTATACGTAGAAAATGCCTCATAATATTTTCTTGTTTTTTCGTCAGTGACTTGACAGTTCATCGTGTACTCGCAAGGAAAGACATATTGGGGAGTTAGGCCTCTCTCTAAGTGCTAATACATTTTTTGTGGCCTGAGCTCATTATGGATTCTGTAATGTTTCGCACGTACATTCAGATAAACTTTTAGCGACAGGCTGTGGTGTGTGACGACATCCGCGGCGCGTCTTCATAGCTGAATTGCCACGCCGTAATATCTCTGATGTCTGAAGACATCATTTCAATATATTTTTTTTTCCCCAAAAATTATTTTCTCTCCCATTTCCCTGGTTTGTCAGTCATTCTAAACGATTTTTCCTTAGAATATTAACAACCCTCCCGCAACGCAAAAGAGGTCAAATATGTGTCCTATAATTATAATGTTCAGCCACAACTGCAAAATTGCACACCAGTGCAACAAAACTTCTCACACAGAGATGGTCTTGTCATGGCTTTTGGATATGTCGTTTAAAGTTTTCTGATCACGTTCACTGATCCATTAAAACTTAAAAATTAGAAAATATTTCTAGCACAAGCTAATGGGTAAAGGATTAAGTTAGATAGCTGTATCTCCATATGATTTTGTGTGGGTAACAATTAGGCCAGACAAATATTTGCTGTCATTCATGTTCGGTGTTGGCTGGTGGACGGGGTGTCAGTATCATAAAGTGATTCATGCTCGGGTCATTATCAGTTATCAAAACTACTAGGGGAAATCCCAGGAGAAAATATTGATTTGGTTTAAAGGGATTTTCTTTTCATTAATATAGTATATTCAAATGTGAATGGCAATACGACATTTGTCCAGAATTGTGCTATGGATTTGGCTGTGGAGTTTAGCTGATGCACTTTTATGACAATAGAAACAGCTCCAGTGGATATTATTAAATATATTAGACTGATAGGTTGTGTAAAGCATAAATTATGTAATCATATGATAAGTCATATAATACTTAATGAAAATAATCATTTATAGAATGCCATTTTGTAGAAACCTCATATTTTCCTGGTTAACCGTGTTCAGTGTGTCATTGCCCTAAAAGTAAGTCCGAGGTATAGCCTTTGGTGTACCTGTAATGACTTTGGCCACTATAGGGCAGGTCCATAACAGCGTGACTTTCGCAGTCGGCTCCTACATAACCTGTCAGCTACCAGCAAGTCTGCGAGGTCCAGTGCTGGGAGATACACACTTCCAGCTAGCTCTCCAGCATGGAGTGCAAACTGTAATTTGTAGAGAAAGCGAACAGTTTCAAAGATAGTTTACTGAAGTAGTGCACTCCCCACTTCCATGGCATATGGGCAGGTTGCGGGAGGGCCAGCACTGGGCGTGCTGGTCAAACAGAGCAACAATGGAAATAAAAAGTAATAACCCAGAATAACGGGCATATACAAAATGCCCCCAGATTGAGAATACATTGAAATGTCTTCTCTGTTCCAAATCCAGGAAATAAAGGTTTGATTTGGGTTAAATTTCAGTTTGCCTCACCTCTGACTTTGCTGAAACCACACGACCTTAAAGGACAGAAGACAAGTGCCACTCTCGGCTATGGTTTCTCCAGTATAAGCATATAAATCATTCCATTTAATCAAACAAAATAGTACGGTAACTTTACGGTATCCACAAATATGGTGACATCATGGTGAAGTTAGATGTATTCCAGGATTGTTTAATCAAGTAATTCAGATATATACTACTAAAGGAAAAAGATTCAAATGAAATCAAAGAAACAGAATTCATTAACAATGTTGTTGCTGTTGTTGATGCCAGGCCAATGCCTCCCAGGTTTCCCAGATGCATGTTTGCTCTAGTTACCGGTCAACTTCTTTCTATTCCCCCTAACCTTTCCAAGCATTACAATCATTTCGAAAGATAACTTATTTCTGGTCATTTGTGCTGCAAGTGAAATTTAAGAGAGTATTTCATGGAGACTCCATTTGTTTGTTTGTCTCGTCGTCACTGGTAAGTCTTAGCAGGCACCAAAGTTCAAACCTGTCAATATTCCTCCTGTCCTGCTTCCCCATTGGCCAGTTTTCTCATACATAAAGAGTCATGAAAAGTAACAAGAACATTCTGATCAACAGAACAGTTCAGATGCATCAGTATTTTTGCATATTTTTTACAAGAGTCTTCATCGCAGGCCTTTCAAGTGCCAGATTTAGAATTACAAATGAATTAAATTAAATGCTTTTCTTTCATGATTAAATGCACAGTGTATAAGAATGGCCTTACTGAATGATATTACATTGACAGTCTGACCAGTTCTTTGCACAGTAATCTTTACCTATTAAATTCATTATGGAACTGAGCCTTTTACAGAATTCTTATAAAGCAGAGAACAATGGTTGTGAATTTAGTCTTAAATTATCTAGATGATGTTTCAATCTCCTTTTAGATTGCTCAGTGAAGCAATCAAGTGTTCAAATGTTTTGCATTCAGTGGAAATACTTAGCATTTATTTAATGTATTATCACAAAATAGAAAAATAAAGATAGACTGTGAGGTAATATATAATCATATGTAAAGTAGGCAAACTCATGACAGTGAGTTGCAAATTCTATATGTGTAGTGGAACTGAAGATGACCTCATTGGAAAAACAGCTTATTTCTGTATTATAGACAGACAAGACAAAAATTTGTCGGCCTACATGAGTCTCGCATATGTGGAAATCATGTATTATTGGGCCTACAGTCATACCATCCACAAGATTTTTTATTTTTTGCAGTGCATTTCGGGAAGTGTATAGAGCACCTGAATCAACCATGTCAATATTGTTGGGGTCTGACTTAACTTGATACTAGCCCAATATATCTTGTATTTTAAAGAGTGCCCTAGATTCATGATAATACCTTATGATTCATATACTGGATGAACTCATCCAAGGAATCAGTATCCTTTTCTTTTTTTACATATGGGTTGACTTGAAAATCTGTTGCCCAACACATTCTTCTGTCTCTGTTGCTACAAATTTACTGGGCACCAAACAAGTTAAATATAGGCATCCTATTTATTATCTGAGTTACATGTCTCAATGCATTGTTACAAAACAGTCAGCGTAGTGTATTTAACGGTATAATTGCTGTATAATTAAGCAGGTGTATGTACTAATTTATTTGGAAGTGTTACTGTAATGAATCACTTTTTCTAACTGACTTGATGTTAGGATAAATGTCTTTAGAAAATGTTTTCCAAACATTTGTGGACACCCACGCAGACCGCAGACATGAGCACCACCTCCACTTAACATGGCTCCCCCTGCTCTCTGCACGACACCAAAGACATTTAAATATCAACAGAGACAAGGCTCAGAGTATAAACAGTCTGATCGTGCACAGAAACACGTTTAATTGCTTTAGCTCCGCAAATAAACACACATTTGGCACTTCCGCCGGCCGTTCTCACTATCCTCACGTGACACTGGCTGCCGCATTCTTTCGCTCCTCTTCAGAATGAGTGGGATTATAAGTGCCAGGGTTTCAGCTAGGGAAACATTATTTTTTTCTCGCCAAATGCGGTTGGCTGCTGCTGAAACATATTTGTAGATGCTGCGTGGTTATGCGTACAAGTGTTACGGACTCACGCCCAATCCGGGGTGTCCCCTGCCTAGTGCACTGTGACGGACTCACGCCTAATCCGGGGTGTCCCCTGCCTAGTGCACTGTGACGGACTCATGCCCAATCCGGAGTGTCCCCTGCCTAGTGCACTGCGACAGACTGATGTCCAATCCAGGGTGTCCCCTGACTAGTGCACTGCAACACACTGACGGCCAGTCCAGGCTGTCCCCAGCCTAGTGCACTGCGACAG
>JAODKK010000093.1:22067172-22085696 GCA_026774405.1 Petrocephalus microphthalmus | reverse complement strand
GATGGTGCGAGTAATCCCTGGCGATGCCTTCTTTTCCCTGATTTTAACGATTTCTGTGTACCAGCAGTGGGGTGCTGGAGGCCATAGCTCAGGTTAGCAGTAAGCATATGGACCCCCAGTATGTTCAAATGAACCCCGTCCGACCTGTAACGACTTTGTTGGTTCCAGAATAAGTTGAAATTGTCAATGAAGCTGAGCTTATGAGCCCTACAAGCTGAGGCCAGCCAGGTATCTGATGCCAACAAGCAGCTGAAATGTTCAGTCCCTTTGCCTAAAGTGGGGATAGGGAATGACACAAAGATCTGGGCTGGGACATGCTGAAGAATGTCCATGAGGTGTGTGAAGTCCCTATCTAGCAGCTCTGATCCATTTATCATTCCAGGACGAGTGTCATTTGTACCAACTTGTACAATAATTGCGTCCGTGCTCGGATGGTCCATCAATACATGCGGCAACATTTGAACCATATCACTAACTGTGGCATTAGACAGTTTTTAAAAATTTGCTTTTAATATCTCTTATTATGTGGTCACCTACCAGCAGAGTTTTTGGTTTGGTGTCTTCTCTGACTTGACTAATTTCTTTGTCAATTGTCCGGTGAACATTCTCTTCTGATTCCGTCCTTTTTGATGATGTGTCCTTAACTTTAGGAGCCTTTGACCTGTTATTTACCCTTCGATGCCACCGAGAGATGAGCAAACAGAGTGTCAATAATTCTGTCATCTTCTTGTATTTTTTAAAGTTGAGAGATTCCTCTCTCAAGCTCCTCAGTTTTCTGGCTGAGCGTGGCACAGCTGGTACATTCAGTAGAAGGTGAAGAGAAGGGAGACATCTCTCTTCTTCTGTAAACTTTCTTTTCAGTGTAAATGAAATTATTTCAGATAAAAAGGGGTAGAAACAGTAAAAGAAATAAAAGCAATAAAATGTGGAAAAACTGCAGTAAAAGCAGTTAAAAGTAGTTTAGAATTTTCCTTAAATTCTTTAAGGAAAGCAAGAAAAAGAGCGTCTTCCATCAGCATATTTGGGAAGAGGCTGCTGTTTCTCTGGCACTCAAAGACACGGAAAGGAGAAGAAACACTGTCAGCCAGAGTCCGCTTGTCCATATTCATGTTCTGTAGTTTGCTTATCATTTTAAATTAGATTCTAAAAGAAAATGCCCTTTTTTCCAGGATCACTCTTTTATTCCCCTTGTAATGAGCTATCTTTAAAGCGGTGCCTGCTTGAACTTTAAAGTGTGAACTCTGCTGTATCGTATAAGTCAACTGCTTGATGTCATAAACACTCAGAATGCTGCTCAAATGCATTGCGTTAAAATAAATTGATGAAGTGCATTAAAAACAGATATGAAGAGGCCGCATTAAATATTTGAATTTAAGCTGTAATCCTACAATCTACATCAAGCAAATCTGCCTCATATTACACATTTTATAAACATCGACCCCAATAGCACAAGCTCAGTTAATATTATAAAATCTCTTAGGAGAATTACTTAAATTATTTGGATTAGAATATTAACTTACTGGTCTGTGATGGACTGGTATCCCATGCAGGGCGTACCCCAGCCTTGAGTCCTATGAGGCTACAAGGATAAGTGATTGGAAGATGGATGGATGGAGAAATGCTCAGACTGGTGACATTCTTTTTAAAAACTCTCCTCAATGAGAATGACAAAACGGAAGTGGATACTAGTTCTTTGTTGCAGGGAAATGGTAATATATTTTGGGCTAAGGTTTTATTGTAGAAAATACTATCCTAAATCAATAGGGCAATTCACACTGCTGTGGAAACTGGAGCAGAGAAGAATGAATTTAATGTAATTTCTCTACTGTTGCCGGGATTTTTAACTGTTACCCCTGTCAACAATATCGAACTACTGTGCCTGTGTCCAAAATCTTAATTTTTACTAAGAAATAATAACACTTAACCGTTAAATTTGTGCATCTTAAATCTGCATTTTTTAGTCTGAAAGAAGTAATGCGGAGGAAAAAATATGCATGCATTCATTATTGCAGAGATTGCCTGTACACAATGTAATGAGAAAATGTGGCTGAATTTGTTATATAACAATGATATTCCATGGCACAGTGTGACAGATGTGTACGCTGTTAAATGTGTTAGTATTATCTACAGGCAATCCCTCTATTAGCAGTGGCAGTGTAGTCAAGCTGACAGGAGGTGACAAAGTCATAATAAGTACTGACACAAAAAATTCATTGCTTTATTTAGACAAAACTGTGTGATATTTTTATCTTATGTATTCAGCCAGTCTGGACTTTCAAAAAACTACAGAAGTACCTGCAACAAAAATGCAATGGACAAGCAAGAAGGAAACCGTAAACACTAACATTTTCATTAATACGAACATTTTCTCTCCTGTGGCTAACTTTACATAGCTAGAGATGTATAAGTTATATCCAAACAGGAAATATTTGGGTCAGTAAAGAAATTATGGTGTTCACATAAAAAAGTTATTTGAGCCTCTGTTGGGAAACCTCAGGAGAGTGTAATGTAAAAAGCAGAATGTACTGTATGTGAATCACTGGAGTCTACCATGAAAGGAATATGCAAAACAATATGATCAGAAGATAATCACATAATGGCAAAGGAATTATACAGAAATACCTCCCTTAAAAAGTTACATTGCCAACCAGAACACAAAGATGCTTTATTGCTGCAAGTACTTAGAAATAAATATAGAAAATCCATACAAAACTGCAGACTATGGGAGGACTGAAAATAACAAGCTATTCATTAAGATGCGGGCTGTTTATTTATGCTCATGGTGACGTCCTGCAATGAAGTCAGATAATCTGGAGTAACCTCATTCCAGCTGGTGAGGTAATAGCAAAGAACTGTCCAGGCAAGGGCTGTCAGCTGAGGCCAGAGTACTTAAAGAGGCTTCACCACTCCAAAGCAAACTGATGTAGTAAAAATGCTATGAGCATCCATCCATATGTGTCACCCTGGTTGGCAGGCAGCGGAATCCTGCCTTTACAAAATCAAGACGATCGCAACGGATTTAAAAATGGAAACATCCACAAAAAATAGATGCAATACAACACTCAGATACATGCTGCTGTAAAACAGCATTGAAAGCCCTGCCTGCAGGATGCAACTGTTTGATTCTGATGCCCTCGCAGCAGCTTCCTGCTCTACTCACACTGTATTTTTCATAGGAAGTTCACCCTACATGAGGTTTGTCCTGTCCGTATGTGCTGGCTGTGAACATGCATCAGCACAACAAATTACAGATCACAATGAGGCATGCAGCTAATTCAATTTCCCTGAACATCCGTAAAACATTCATATATAGGAGTACTATATGACAGTGTCTCTCCCTCCAAGACGTGCATTTTGAGTGCGGGCTATGGACAGGGCACTCAGGGACAAAGATACCAAATGGGACATCGACAGGGTCAGGACACAACACACACATAAGGCCAGAAGGCACAAGAAGGACAGGATCTGGGACACGGGACAAGACACATGGGACAGACAAAACCAGGGACCAAAGGGACAGGAGAAGAGACACACAACATGACACACTCCAGAACAGGGCAGACAGGTGGAGGGACAACAGAGAAAGGGGTAGAAACATAGGACATGGTCACAGAGGACACAGGGTAGGGCAAAACAGGGGTAGGACCGGGTGTTGTGACAGGGACCCAGACATGACCAGATTGAACAGGGAACGTCGGGGGAGTCTCCAAGATCCTGGAGAGTTGGGCGGTGAACATGGGGCGTGGGTCCTCCTGGGCCTGCTCCCCAGCGAGGAGGGTGCAGAGAGGCCCACAGGGCAAGAGGATACCGAGGAGGCAGCAGGGCCAAAAGGTGCCGAGGAGGCAGCAGGGCTGGAGGATGCTAAGGGAACTGTTGGGCTAGATCAGGAGGGTGTTGAGGGAACTACAGAGCAAAAGCAGACACTGAATTTCCTCTCCTCCAGACCTCAACGGGAGAGCTCCAGGAAACGGAGCCAACATGGACACACTGTCCGTGCCGGCTGCCCCGACTCTCATTTGCCTGACATTGCCTGTCTGAGAAGCTCTCCCTTCTGACCCTCAACCGACACTGCTAACTGCACCGGGACTTACAGTCAGGTTGGTGTGGACCTTGGACTGAGGGAGGGATACACAGATCAGGACTCAGGGCAACGTCCAGAAAAGGATCCCACTCTAAGTGGGTCCCCCAGATCAATCCATCAGTCAGATCTACACGGCAGGAGACTGCGAGGCGGGCGCCGACGGGATGGCAGGAGACTGCGAGGCGGGCGCGGACAGGACAGCAGGAGAGGATGAGGCAGGAGCGGGTAGGACACCTGGAGGCGAGCAAGGCGCAGCTGGGACACCTTGTGTGACTACTGGGGTTCTCTGCGGAATGGTACACAAAGCAGGGCAGGCCGAGCAGCTCAGAGCCGTGTCCCTACCGGAGGAGCAACCTCACCTAGGTTGAATGCAGGTGGAACGGTGACTCCAGTGTCAGGTTTAGGTGGCACGGCTGCATTAGGACCAGGTGCAGGCGATGTGACCCCTCTTGGGCCGGGCCCTCTCAGGACTGGGAGGGTAGGTGGAGTGGCCTCTCGGGGCCGGAAGCCTGGAGCACAGGTTGAACGGCCTTCACTGGGCCAGACTCTGAAGACTTGGCTGGAACAACAGTGCATCAGGGGCCAGACCCTGGGGGCACAGCGGCAGCCCCCCATGGGCCAGACTCAGGAGGAGCAGTGGCCTCTCCTGGGCAGGGCTCTGGAGGCATGATGCCGGACTCTCCTGGGCAGTGTTCTGTAGGCACCGGGTCTAGTAAGGAAGTTGTTATGTGCACAGCCCACTTCCACCTGTTCTTCCTCCTCTGACTGGAAATAGCAGGTGGAGCTGCGGCAAGTTGCGGGAAGCCAGCGGGCGGATCTGTGGTGAGCAGGGAAGAACCAGCAAGCAGATCTGCAGTGAGCTGCGGGGAAATGGCAGGCAGGCTGAAATGGCAGGCTGAGTGGCTTCATCCTCGAGTAGCTGCTGCATCTCCCCCACTTTCTCCACCCCCGGGGCATCCGAGCGGTTCTCCACAACCCATGAAGGTGTGCGGACCGGAGAGTCGGGCTAAGGTAGGAGGCTGGGTGCAGGGAAAAGTAAAGATGTGGAAAATGCAGAGATGCAGAACACGAAAGGCTCCCTGGGATAACTGTTCGGTAGTTTGCCGAGTTTGGTCATTCTGTTATGACTTCAGTAATGAATGACTCAAGGGCAGGCGTTGTGACAAAACGAAAGGGGGTTTATTGAACTCAAAAAACAAAGACTGGAAATGAAAAAGATTCTGAGGGCGTGAGGGATCAAAACAGGAAAGTTAGGGTGGGGAAAGACATGGGCTGACAAGAGGAATAATGACTGGGGAACACAGAACTGGGAAGTACTTATATGCAAGACCAATGAGAGATCAAACAAGAGGCAACTGAGAGTGACTGCCACACTAGGACCAAGAGGCAAGACGAGAAGGATAGCCATGGCTTGTTAGGGCCATCACAGCAAGGAGACAGACTGGGATATAGCATCTATATTTTGATGAAAATGTATGCCTATGTATATGTATAGTAGAGATTTACATTTATATAATTTTAAAAAATATGACAAAAACAGTCAATTCAATATATTAGTTAGGATGTTTATGATGTAGCTACAATTTGTTTTAATCCATCATCCTGGTTTTGGGTGTTACTTTGTGGTCTTTGTTGATTTTTTTTCTCACATCAATATTCACAACAGCACTTCAAAAACTGTACCTGAAGGCCTCACATCTTCACATGTTTATCAACTTTTTACTCACTTGAGCACGACTTCAATTCCATCAAGGAAACGTGACAAGAAAATATTCTGAAGTGGAGCATGTTACCCAAACACAACAATCAACAATCAATATTAAGATAAATTATTTCAAACATCCATAGATATCCATGAATAACTATTCTATAAGGATAATGGCTATGAAAATGCACTGAAACTAATGAATAATAATAAATCATGATTAAAAATAATAATAATTTTTTTTTAAAGTACGTACTTTGTGTGAAATGCTTGTGATTTCTATGCCTTGTGTTTCCCCTTACCTCTGAGAAGGGAAAAAAAATCAGCTAGGACAAAAATGAAGATGAGGTTGAAAAGGTGAAAAGGTGGCGAAGGCCAACTGGATTGTGGGGAGATGGAGAAAAGATATGGTATCCCAGGCAATCAGCTGGGTTGACCAGCTTGGGGGGTAAATTAACAGAAAAGTACCACATCCATTAGGACAGAAATAGCAGCATACACCATAGTCCTGCCTATTATGGGCATGTGCTAACAGTTTGGAGCAATTACAAGAATGCAGAGAGTAAACAGTCCAATATGTGTCCAATAGCAAGATTTTATGGGTCCATTTGTGGCTATTTGAGGAAACGTGTAATAAGTCTTCAGGCATTAATGCCTTAATTTGTTTGTGATATTGAAGATAAGTGTAAATTAATAATGCTTGTCTGGTTCCGTATCATCCATAAAAAGACATATGTGAACATTTCTGAGCCTAAAGACTGGAATACTTACCAACTGTATTTATCAACAAATGTATATTTATGTCCCTTCACCCTACATACCATGGTTATATTTAATTAAAAACCAACTCGTGGTGTATTTTAGTGATAAATCAGCAAAAGGGAATTATTTTCCAATAATGACATGCATATAATAATATTACGGAGACGTGCAGATTCACTTTTCGCAGCACGTCTGCAGATTGGATGTCCCCAGGGGAAAATGGATGGCATGTCATTTGGCTTTTGAAATGAGCCTCATCGACTTTGGCAAAATCCATTGACTCATGTGCCAAGTCGCGAGACCAATCACCAGCGAGCTCTGCAAACACAACTCGCATCCGTTACTCTTATTCATTCCTATTAAAGCTGACATCCTTCTGGAGGGAGCGAAAAGTGACGGATGGGCCTCAGAACCAATAACCTAACAAAGAGCCCAATTAGGCTGTAAGAAGATGCATTTACACACGTGCATATATGGTCATTTATGCCCCAGTCAGTAACTGGACAGCTAAGAAAAAAAGATGTCTTATTCATACAAAACACACACACTCAAAAGCAGGCCCTAATTGCCAATCGTACTTGACGCATTTTAGCAAAATAATTCTCATAAAGTATTTAACTTTAATTTAGTCAAATAATCTTTTGGAATGCTATCACAGGGAATGTTTACTTAAATTCTGTTGAAAGATTTCACAGCTTCTGTAAACAGCTTCTGAACAAGTTATTTCAGAAATAATAAAAAAAATATCTATTATGCCACAGATAAGATGAGAAGTTACTGGATCTTCTCTGCTTCCACTGCACTGTAATATGTTTATAGATTACTCTTAATCTGAAGGCACAACAACTCCAAAACAAGACTGACACTGCACTGCAGCAGTGTACATCAAAATAGCACTGGGTCCTTCTGCACTGAATCCTGGTGCAAGGGGAATATTCTTGAACACCACAAAATGTATCTTGTTACCACACCAACACTGTTCTTGCATGATATTACGTACGAGCTCCTTAGACAATAGTGTAATTCTACCATTTATGAACCCAAATGATTGATCTGTACTATAAACTGCATTTTGAAAAGAAAATAAAATCTCTCTAAGTCTGTCGCCAAAGTTTCCATAAAGAGTTTATTATGTTTTACCATAGGATTCCACTCATATTATCATGTGACTAAGAACCCATCATTCTGTCCACTGTTCCACATTCCAGGTGAGCCTGGAGGACAGTGTAGGTCCACATTAAAAATTAAACCATTATGTTTACATTATCTCTAGATCAACTTCTGTAGTACATGAAACACTTTCATTGGCTTGAAACACATATGTTTTGCTTACAAATATATGACAAAACAGGCAAGTAAACATAATGCAGCTATATCTAGATCAGAGAGCGCGACATAATTACACAAGAAAAAGGGTGGCGCTTCACACAGAGCGACATATTTCTTTGTTTGAACACTGGGGTTTGAATGAAGAGATAGGGTCACTGTCTGCAAATGAAGCCGTTTCTTTGCCACTCTTTGGTGCTGGGCCAAGTCAAGCAGCTCTCTTACAATATGCTGCCCACTGTCTCGGTGACTTAACACTAAAATATGGAGACACAGAATTAAGTAAGATATCTACAGAGGGGCGTTCAGGGGGGCTTCCAAAAACCAGCCGAGTCATCTCAGTATTAGTTTCACTTGGACCACACAATCACGCGGCGCTTGTTTTGTTTTTGTTTACTCATGAAAGCTCTGCAATCTGTTGGCTCGCTTCATCCCGAAAGGACGATTGTTCCACCCCTCTGACACTAATTATTATTAAGAATAGCACACAGATATAACACTGAAATATTTTAGTACAACTATAATAGCTTTGTTAACATCCCTTTTTGCTAGAAATGGATGTGTAAAGGGGGAACGAGGGATTAAAAATTTACATATCTTAATAGACAAACATGTACTCAGTCTCTCATCAAAAGTGCCATGTTGCATCTTGGGAATTGTAGCATGTGGGCTTGGAAGCCGCTCAGTCCCATTGTCTCTTGCCCTGGTAGGGCACAGCATGCTACAATAAACATGAATAGATTTCCTTTGCCCCATGGGACAATTACCATAGATTATTCAGCAGGCTAGGAGTCTGCTTTATTGTACCAAAGGATAAGAAAAGAACCTCGGCGCTGCACTCCGGTTTTGATGCTTTTTAGATACCTTATGAAAATTCTGTTTCGTTCTGTTCCCCCAATTAGTTGTGAACTGAGCGGGATTTGCAGGCAAAAAAAAAATGTGTCAGACACTTTGAGATAGCCGGGAATGAGATCACTCCTAGCGCTAATGACGAGGTCAAGTAGAAGAGAAAGGCGGTGCATCAGCATCGCAGCCCGTCTGCGCGTCGAGACGCATTAGTACATGTGGAGCGCTGCCTTTGCGCGCTCGGTGGCGGGCATAAATCTCTAGTTGCGAAGTCGTCTCGTCGCCCAGATACTTTATTTGCTTGGACTGCAAGACGGGGCTGCCATCGCCGCCAATAAAGCCCCTCCCGCTAAACAGCTCCGTCAATGTTTCATTTGCTGGCGCAGTGTGAGGGAGGGGGCTCTCGCCGCACGCCTAAAGCGCGGCTTGTGTTTAACCAAAGCTTTTTAATATCCCGTGTAGGCATGAGGGCCGCTCCGTGGAGAGTCGGGGCCAGGTGAGCGCCGAAGACAGATTTCTTTCCCCGCACAAGCTTATCGGTGTTACAGGCTTCGCTGACCCAGATTCCGTGTTTCAGTGTAGCGCAGCAGCCGTGCTTCCTTTTCCTCCGGAGCGAAGACCCCCCGATCTTCGTGTCTGCGAACCCCCCCCTCCTCCCAACCAGCCATCCACCCCCGTGGTTTAGCCCCAGACATATGGGGGTGTGACTGGTGACCAGCACACTACGTGCGCATCCGAAGCGCGGATATCAGAGCGCTTACTGAGTGGTACCGCTCCAGACTAACCGTCTGTGTTTGCGCCTGTGTGCAAACAGCAGGTCCGGGGCAGGGAGGTACTGCCCTGCTGGGATCGGGGGTCTCTGCTGGGGCTCGAGATCAGGTGGGGGTGGCAGGGACAAATCTGTCAGCGGCGTGCGGACGTCATGTGACGCGCGTCTGCGAGGCAGCGGCTCCTGAGCGCTACAATGCAGCATTAATTAATTCCGATAATAATGAAATTGGGAAACAGGAAAAGATGTTCAGCATAGTTCATATTCCTTATTCCGACAAGCAAACAGCAAACAGTAAACGTTAATCACCTGCTTTATGTCTGCATGTTTCCAAATCGGTCGTAATAGCTGTAAATTGTTGGGAGTCTTTTGCTAATTAAGATAATCGGTTTTTATTTATCTCGATGTAAATGTGTTATTGAGTGATTAGTACGGAGGCTGTTCGGCTTCTGTCTGTGATGCACAAAATGTTATGTGTAATGCCACTTTGCCGCGTATGTCACTCCGGATAAACGTCAGCTAATTTAATTAAATTTAACAAGCACGGCCATTTATTTACCGATGACAGGTTTGCGAAGTTGATGGCAAGCTGCTGTTTTATCTTTTCCCCCTATATCAACGATTTACTTTAATTTTTAAACTCAGCTATATTTTAGCTACATTTAATGTCATTGTTGTGGTCTTACAAACTGGAAACTCAATAATATGCTTAATGTAAATGTTTTCTTATAAGTTCCACACTCAGGACAGCAAATGGTTTTTACTTTTCTGTTTTTTTTTTGTCGTGTCGTGTGTAGTTTTTCTTTTGTGTGCAAGTGTCATTTTAATTAGGAGATATTCTTGTAATTAAAAACTTAAGTTATGCTATTCGGAATAAAAATTGTGTTTTTATATGCATTTTTGATCAGTTTATGCCATAATTACTTAGCACGTTAAATAAATTTCATGCTTCCCCCACTTAATGCGTACCGTCAAAGAGGTGTTTCTTTGGCCTGCATCCCTGGGCACCAGAAAACCTGCTTCAAGTTGAGAATCAATTATCTGCCATCTGTCAAGCATCTGAAGAGATTGTACAACTGTATTCAGATGCGGCTTGCCACTTCATACTCACGCGAACATCTTCTGAAGCAACCGCGGCCAGCTTAGCGAGGACCCGACCTCACACCCTCCTCTCGCATTCTGATCACGGCTGTCATTTCTTTCTGGTGAAATTACCGCTTTTTCTTACGTTTCTATAAGGACGTCTCATTTCCTCTGCGCCCAAAGCCCTCCAATGCTGTCCCATTATGCATCGTGCAAAGTTATTTTAATACACTGACTTTCATTTAAATAGGTGTAACATTATATTATTCTTTGCAAGAAATAAATGTGGACTGTGGTGTTTTCTGTATTCCAGCTCAAGAAAGCAGTATAATTATTTTTCTTCCGTTAATTCGTAGCTCCGATCTTTATCATTGTACATTTATGAAGCATAGCAAAAGACGGACCACATTAAGTTCACACAGACGCATACTAATGCTCACTCGCGCCTCGGTTTACTCACCCAAAATGTATCCATCTCTTGCATTTTGTGTAAGTTTGTTTTGTGGCCATGTGCCATGGATTTTCCAGACTGTGCGATAATTTTGTCAGGAATTTCATGATTTTTCCATAGAATCTTTGGTACATTACAGATTCAAAGGATTATGCTGTTATATAGCAGGTCATTTGACAACTTTAAACTAATGCTTCAGAAGTTTGCCAGCTGCCTCTCATTCCATAATCTCATTATTAACCTCAAGATTTGTCAGGAATCTTAGAGGCCTGGTGGATCCATTTCTATTTTAGGGTACTGTGGTTTTACCATGCAGATACAAGGAACACATTAAAAGTTTTAGATAATGAATACAGTCAGTATAAATATTCAAGCTCAAAGTTGTATTTTGGTTATGTAAATATTTAGCATTAACTAAACATGCATACTCCATGAATCAGCCGAGTGACAAGAGTTTAAGGTACTTCACGGTATTTCTGATATCACTGTGACCTGTCAGCACGCCAACCTGCTAATGTGAACGCGACCCCGGCTTATTGGTGGCTTAGAGATGCTACTGGCTGCTCCACAAATAATCATGTTCACTCTGAGTGAGTTTCTGTTTAGCACAACAAATTATAATTGTGCACGTAGAAGCCATGGCCACAGACTGAAACATGCCATTTCATATCACAAATAGGATCATTTCCAAAGGAAAAGCAAGTTATTTTGGTTGAATTTAACACACGGTACATTTATGAGAAATATAATTGTGGTGTGACTAAACAGCACTCTTAGTAAGGTTGGTAGATTTCAGGAGAAATTACTGAAAAGGATCTCCAGCTGTTTCATTTGCTAAGAAAATACAGATGGAAAAGAAACACTGTTCTACACTATCAAGCAGCAAACAGTGGTGTAAACAACCACCTTTACCCATGTAACTTATTTATATTCATCTAAGAAATGTGCAAATTTCCATAGCAACTAATTCTCAGACACCTTGAGAAGATCAATATGTTTGTGGAAGGCAGAGTTGTTTTCGCGTAATACAGAACTTCAAGCCTGCAGTAAACACCATCTGAAGAATAAATAGTACAGATCTATCCCCCCCACCCCATACACACTCTACGGAAACACGAGAGAACTAGCACTGAATTAGTAGCAATTGGAAATTCAAACTCAATTTTCTATTGACCCTATTAACATTATCCATGTAAAACTTATAGCTAAATACACGTTACGTCGAGGTAAGTAATTCAGTAATTCAGTTCAGTAATTTATTCTGCTCTACAGTAACACTAATTTGTTCCTGTAGTAGAATAGTTTTTTTCTTGCCTGTCTCACCTGTATTTTTAGCCATATAAGCATATAATTATATTTGCCTGCCTCCTGGACCAATATGCTAATGATATTCCTGCAGTAGGTATTGGGCAAGCGGGGGGCACGTGCTCGTATGGGGCCCCATCGTCACCGCCCATCTCCCTCCTCCCTCTCACGCTCGCTCGGCGCAGCCGACTCTGAAACGGGGGGGAACAGGGAACCGATCAGATCCAGGTCCCCTAAATAAACCTGACGCCTGCTGATTTGGGGCCATTCGTTAGCCCGCGGTTTGGGCCGAAACGTGGCAGCGAGATCAATACGGCACTCCAGCGCCTTTTATTTACAAACTAACCTCTTTTTTTTTTTTAAGCGGCCGAGTTTTTTTAAAGCGGCGGCTGTTTAACCGCTTTATTCGCGTCCGGCATGAAACCATCTGGTCCCATTTGCTGTAAGTCTCCGCTAAAGCCCCAGCCTGACAAGCAGGAGATATGTCAATGCAGTTATCAGCATAAAGCAACATCTGCCACGCCTGACACTCACTATTGTACCACCATTTAATCTGTCCCCCTCCTCCTCTTAACTGCAGACAACAGCCCCCTATATTATATTTTGCCACTCAATTAGCGGTATCATCCTGCTGAAATAGAGGCCAATTTACCTTTAATGACATCATTGTTAGAACGGTGGCGGTGGTTGGTGTTAGGCCTGTCACTAGATAACAGAAGGCCGGCTCCGCTTCCCCCACTGGCCGCAAGCGGCCTGCCAAAGCTGGCGCCGGCCTATCACGGGCCGGCCTTCATCCCTCCGTCGCCGACATTGTTTCCGACAGCTCACAGAAGCAGTGTGGCGGAAAATTGAGTCCAGATTCATTAGGTTTTCAGTGTGCTGCTCAAGTCAGTTAAATTGATACATTTCCTAACAAAATTGAAGTGCTTTTGTGCTGCCAGTGGATGGCTGGTGACCCTACCCGGCCCACTGAGCAGCCGAAACGAGTTGATGGATCCATTAGGACGCTTAGACTGCTTTTCCTCTCCCTCCATTTCTGAGTGACACTGTAAATCTGAACCAATTTCAGACTCTAATCATCATTACAAACCTCTCCACTGTTCATTTATTACTCTACAATTCTAATACACAGCACAGATGGGTCAGCGCGCGCAGGGAGAACTCCAGAAATCCAAGTTTAACGGACCAGCCTTCCTGTTTCCTCCGATTAAATGGTTCATGACTGGTGGGACATGCCCCATCCAGTGAGAGGCTGAGGCGAGGCCTGCTTGGGCACTCAGTCTTTTTTTTTCCTCCTCTTTTTTCCTGTTTTGTTTTTTCTTTTTTAAGCTACTCACGCCGGATGATATACGAGCGAGTTTGTCGATGCCGAAACGGCCCCCGCTTTCCCGCACAATGTCAAGCGGCCCTGAAACAAGTTTTAAAAAATTAGTGTTATATCATAAAAAAGGACCCCAAGGTGATTTCTCAAGCCCCTAAAAAAAGCCATTAAATGAACTGCTCTGATTGGCAGGCCCCTTGGTCTGTCCAGCAGCAGTGTTTGATGGGTCGCTATTGTGAGGTAATTACTGTAACCCCTCTGAAGTTTCGCAGTATGATGCCATCTCTGAAGCAGAGCTTCAGGTCCAGACTCAAGTTTACCGTTAAGCTAGGAGATATTATTATGCTGGGAGATATTATTTTCCTAAGAGCCGCCACTCTGGTGAATGCGCAGTGTTACAAATGAAGAAACTGCAGAATTGAAGTAACCAGAAAGCTTTTTTTTCTGACCTTTAAATCTGTTTAACTTTTTAATGATTTGCTTTGCAAGAACCGGCTAAATGTATGAAAAAGTAGCACCAACACAGCAAGCAGTTTTAATGTCTACTGTAATTAATGTTAGTCTTCATGTCCTTTCATTGTGGAGAAACAAATATACCACTTACCAAAGTATACAATTGTGGTGTACTCATATATCCACCAATCAGTGTCTAAGGCATCAAAAATATTAAAGCATATCAATTATTTTGCGTTCTTTAACAGCTCCTTAAAGGCCTTGACTGCTATATATTTTTTTCTTTTGATTTAGCACAAGTCAAAGAAGCAGAACAACTTTTAACTAAAAGCCTTTCAGACATGTCAATACTCTTCCAAGCAAAAGAACGAGTCCAGCTGGAACTGCTGGCGCAGTCATAAAATTAAAGAATTTGCAAACATTCTTACATAAAAGGTGCAAAGCAAGGCTCTTAAAGATCAATAATACCTTTGGGATCAATTAAATGACCCATAAAAAAATAATAAAAGAAATCCTTTTCCCTTAGCTGGAAATTCCAGTTTAGAAATTATGACATCTATAAAGCCCACTATATTCTCCTGCTTTAACGGATTGGAAAAACGCGGGTAGGAATCACCAGCAGACTCGGCAATGCTACGGTAATACGTAAAGTTCAAAGCCGAGCCTCCTTTTCACATGGTAACAGAGTGAGCAGCAGCCTTTACATCCACCTTTTTAACACAGTTTGAAAGAAAGCCAGATTTATATTTACTCTGAGGCCCGATATTTTCCCTGCCGACAAACAGCAATGTATGTCGCCATAAAATGGAGCCGCTTGGGATACTGGAATATGTCTCTTGCAAAGCTGCAGTGATCAGTCTTGCCATCCTCCACATTGCTGTTTTACTTATATACAGAATTACCTGCCCATCCCAGCAACAATATTACTGCTGGGGGATTATGGTGACATAATCTTTGGAATGGCTCACGAGAGGGGGCTGAATAGGGTGGACACTCTATGTCATGCGGTGATAACAGTTTGTCACCGGGCCTCTCCGGCTCGTCGTCCACAATCTCGCAGATTAGCGGACTGTGCCTTTCAGGGCATTCTGCGGCGCAGAAGCGACTACATGTTTATTTTCAAACCCCAGGGCTCCCAAAGGCGGACAGAGAACCCCCCCCCCCCCCCATCCCCTCGCCTTTTTTTCCACAAGACCGTCCTTGTGTCCGTTCATCCCCTACATGCTGCTCAGCGCTTCCCCTTGTCTGCTGTCTCTCTCAAAGGCAGGCGAGCGGCAAGACGTTTTTCAGGAAGCCCTGAATGAACCGCGTCGGCCGGTCACATGGCTTTTGCCTCGAAGGCCACGTCGCCCCCTGGAGTTTCACGCAGGATCAGCACCATGTGTTAGAGATGTGTAGAGACTATGACCGCAAATTTTACTGTTTTTTATTTTATGAAACAACAGCAAATTAAACATCAACTTGGAGAATATGATGTAAGCTAGGAAATTAAAGAAAAATATCAAGTAAGATGATTTAAAAACCGGTTGGATGTGTGTGTATTTTTTACTAAAAGTCTGTTCCTTTACTGTATATATTGTAAGAATGAGGATTATAATGGCTGTGTATATATTTAAATGCTGCTATCCTATATCTCATGCTAACACATTCTTGGGCTGCAGTATTTGTTTATGTTTCATATTAATTTTCCCCCTGTATTCTCAGAAGCCACAGTATGCTTCTAGCTTGCTGACGGCTTTCAAAAGAACTTTAATCAGAAGTATCTGATTCCCAGATCATAATTTAAAGGGATCCCTAGCATCTCACAATGAGTGTGCAAATGAGATGTGACATTTCATTTGTGTTGTGAGGAAAGGCGTTGCAAATAAATAAATACGTGCCCCTGACAGGCAGGGGCTTCTGTGGGGACCTTTCTACATGACAGTCCCTGGTAAACTGTCACACCGCTAAATTGTCTCTCGCAAATAAACTGCTTTCTGATTGGCCGCCTCGTGCAAACTAGCGGCGTGCTCCTCTAAACGGCTTCTAAAGGCATGAAATTGACATTGTGAATCGCATTTGACACTGGCTTCTCCACCTTGTAATTGATCTACATTTAGTCTGGGCCCATGAACCTATGGTCAGCAGAACAGCAATTTGTAATGCCATGGCTCCAAGGCCCAATTCCTCTGTGCAGGGTATTTACTTTATATCATTGGCTTCAAATTAATCTCAAGTTTTGGAACCTTGTGTCCATATATACAATATATAGAAAGGTTTGAAATATGAGACTGATAGGATGGAATAGGACTATACGATACTATGCACCCAATTCCTACATTTATTGGCGACATTTTGTATATTTATATATCTTTTATTTCTGTGTAGCATTATGTAATTTCTGTATATTCCACATTTTTGTTTCTTAAATGAATCATAAACCAACGCTTGTATCATCCTGACCTGGAACAAATGCTCCTCACTGTTGAGTTTTTAAGGACAGATGAAAAGCCACAATTTTAGGGTAATATCATTGTTGGTTCCTATGATGTTTTCCCATTGATGGGGGATTTCATCCAGTATAGTGTTTAAGACCCGGATCGTTGCTGTAAATAAGGGCTGCTGGATAAGCCTTGTTCTAGCTGGGTTGCCAGAGATAGCAGTCTTACCTGTAAGTCATTTTTAGCGTAATCTCTCTTATCAGAGCCCAACTGGACTCCGCTGGGTACTCAGCTTCTGTGTTTAATTCCTGCCTGACACTCTTTTAGTTATAAATACAACAGCACTCAAAGGCAAAGGTACATATTTGAGGAGGATCGGGGTCATCCCCAATTGTTGGCCCGTACATGTATGCCAGTGACACGCTTCAGCCATGAAGTCAAATAAGACCATGAACCAAGGCAAATTAGCACAGATCAGTTGGCCCAAAGCTTCATCCCTCGGAGAGAGAAAGGTGAAGATATGGGATAAAATTAAATGTGCTGCACAATTAAAAACATGTTATAAAGAGGCAATGTTGAGTAGGCCATGGTCTTGCATTGTTCTGTTAGCCGAATACGCCATGGATAATGAGGAAGGGTGCAGGTAATTACCTTTAAGCAATAACTGCTCTAATTAATATTTTACTGAATTGCAGAGTGAGAGTATCATATTTTATTAAGAAGTTAGAACAAAGTAATCCACAGTGCAAAAATAACAGCGGAAAATTATTAGGCCCCTAATGTATATTTTGCTTATTACAGTAGAACATCCACATTTTTCCAAAAAGAAAGGGGGCAGTTTTTGCTAGACATTTCAAAAACATCATTAAACTGCATGCATGTTTAATTTTCCTAATTTATAAAATAAATCTGTAAAAGTAGCAACTTAAATCCACAGCAAAATATTTCCCTAAAGTTGAAGAATATCCAGTCATTTCAGAGTGCTCACAAAGTCGTGCTTTAAACGAGTATTTCCAATGACTCACTAAAACTGGAATTAGCACAGCATAAACAAGAAATTATATGACATCCAGAGCAGCAGAAATAGGAAAGGGATTCATCAGTCAACATGAGTGAAGACTGCCTGTCTAGTCCACTAAATATGGAACCAATTGAGGAAATAAGCAGTTTAATGAACAAGGGTTAGATATTTCACTCAGTTGCCATGGTTGTTGGCTGGGAGTTATTTTCTATGGGCTTTGCTCATGGTGCTAAGGTAGATTATTAAGGTGTTGGAGACTCAATAAGGATCAGTCTGTAGAGAACAGTTTCTATGGTAACAATTTGTAATGACACATTTAGATGGTATATTTACATTCTCCTCTCCTGGGACTAAGCACAACTAGGGGGTTCTGCTGAGATATATCCTGAATCTTTATTACATACACATTCTGACTTAAACATTCACTCGCCAAAAACAGCAGTCTTCCTGCATTTACCAAATCGAATCATTATTGCTCTGGAGTTGTTATATGTATATTATATGCAACTGAATACATACAGCATACAGGCAGGGCCATGAGGCTTGCCTACTGTTCAGATAAGCATTAGAGCAGATGCCCTCTCCAAGAGGTTTTGAATGTGGTATGCTTGTTGGTGCCAGACAGGAGTGTCGGAAACACGGGTATAATCAGCAGCTTCCCCCGTTCTCAAAGAATCAATAAATAATTAAGAGTGTGTCCCTTATCATTTACTGTGAATCCATGCATTACTGAGGCCAATGTGCCAGATGAAACATATATACCTAATGAAGGTTGTAGTCCTGTATCAGAGAAGCTCATTTTATCATATAGACTGGTTATTTTTATCCTAAATAGTGTTAATGTTATTAATCTTATAAAATATGAAATTTTTATTATTCTAAAATTATTTCAGAATCTTTCTTGCATCCTTTCACGATGTGACTATTGTATGTGTGACAATTCGGAGGTCACGATATACATTGCATTCCCCGCCCCCCAAC
>JAODKK010000093.1:22039649-22058954 GCA_026774405.1 Petrocephalus microphthalmus | reverse complement strand
CCGGGGGGTGGGGGTGGGGGTCCTCAAAGGGTCAGAGAATAACTCAGGCTGCAAATCGTCCCAGGATCAGAAGGTGAGAAGGGTGCCGAGTGGGTTTTCCCATGAACCTGGCTGACCTGGGTGCCGGTGGTGGGTGGGGTTCTGGGAGCCAGGTCGTCAGCGCGGGGCGACAGCTGATGTTTCTGGAAGGGGCGGGACGAGGCGTTGTTCACAGGTGCGATGCAGATGCCCGTCCCGAGACGCTGGCCCTACCCCAGGCGGCCGGCGAGCCCATCCTGCCTCTTGCTGAGCACTCACATCTGTTTCATTGTTGCTGCGGAGCGGTATCTGCGCGGGGAGGGGGGCAGATTGCAGTTTGTAAAAGCGACGGTGGTGTAAATAGTCCGGGGGGAGAAGGAGGATAGAAAACAGTTTCTGATGGTGCTAAACGAATAATTAGATTTTAAGGTAGTGTGAACGACTTCAAGAACAGATCGCTATTTTTTTACCGTCTCACACATTTTTCTCTTTTCTCTAAATCTGAAAAGGTATAAAACATAAAATGAAGAGAAGAAGTGTATACATTCTTTAAACATTAACACTCTTCAGAGCATTGCTTTTTTTTTAAGGACACATTGAAAATGAATAATTGATTCTATTTTCTGCATAGAGATAAAGGTACTATTGTGTTTTATATTGTTTGATATTCTAAGAATAAAAGTAATATCTGTCCAAAGAATAGGGACAAAAAGGTTAAAATCAAGTAATGGGAAATCTGTTTGGTGAGGTGAGGGCTGTAATAACTCATTGAGCCTAATAAACCCTAACCAATTTAATCTGAGCCTTATCAGGCTGAGATTTCAGCCTCTTCCGTTTTAATTGGCTATTTTGTAATCCTGGTTCCCAGCAGAGCTGATGGTCTGTCTGTCTCTCTCCAGAGAGTTTGCATAAAATTGGTTTGAAACGGTGTGTCAGTTTCTTTCTGAAGTGGCCATCTGGCCGGTGGACTGAAGTCTAGGATGAAACCCTGCCCCACAAAGAGGATGTGCGGCAGCCATCAGCTGATTCGCCTGCCCGTCCTGCACTGACAGTTTTATTATACCAGCTATCATCAGCAGGAGTGTTTTTTTCTGTTCTCGGTGGCTTAGTTGAGAGGCATTGGAAATTCTCATACAAAACTGTACTATGAAATAGACTAAAACAATAATGATATCAATAGTACTGCAGTATTTACATAACCAATAAAGGGGTTTATAGAATTTCTTGTTACTTTTCATAAAAAATTTATTACATAGTTATAACATACTCTTTACAGTATCAAATAATGCAATATTGGCAATTTCCGAGGTTGATAATTAAACATATTAATATGCATACAGTCTAGGTCTAATAAGCTCTTTTTTATGTTTGATGTTTCTGTTGTGCTTGTGATAATTAGAAGCAAAATGGTTTTGTCTGTGGTTTCTACAGAAATGAGAAGTGTAATATTACCACAAAGAGATGGTAGCTAATAGTCCCTTATAGTTGCCATGCAGAACAACGCTCCAATGCAAATCTTTGATTTTGTTCGAAACGTCCATTTACTCAAAGAAAGGGGATTGAAAGGTTTCCTATCTATAAGCCAAAAGGCTCTGCCATTTTTAATTACAGCTGGCACTTTCCTGTGCTGGCTGGAAGAAGCCTGGAAAAGATAAGTTGGGGCGAGCTGTCCCAAGATGACAGAAACGGGCTGATTGTTTATCACCTCTTAAAGGGCAGGAATGCCAGGGGTCTGAGGAGCGCGAGACGGCATTAGCCTGCACCGCCCTGCAGCTCTTGCTCCCAGGCCCTCCGAATCGGCCCCCTCGCACTGCCTTGGAAGATATTATTTCTGTAACTAATTGATTTCTTGCCAGTCTGCTACCTTCCACTGATGCTGTGCTTATTACCCTTAACCAGAAGCAGGTGGGGCTCTCAGTAAACACTACCTCCCTCCCCGGCCCACCCCCCGCGAAACTGACAAGGGGACACCGCTGAGCATCCGCTCACAACTTGATTAAAGAAAACTTTCACCTAAATTCATAATCAATGTACAAAAAGGGGGGAAGTAGGAAAAAAAAATACACATCACAACGAGGGGTAGGAAGTTGTCAACAACTCCCGAGACATTTACCTACTGCTGCTCAGCTCTGCATCATACAAAATAGGACTGGAGATACCCTGTGCCTAATCTTCACAACTGGAAGTGGCCTCGTCTTATCATCTCTCTCTCTGCTTACTAACATCTCATTTGTTTTTGCACCAGGTCACTTTTGCTTACAGTGTGACAGATATAGTTCAGTGTTCATCTGTAATCGAGTGTTAAATGGCGTACAAATATTTGCACAATAACCGGCTGCTGATGGGCAGCTCTGTTTGACAAACCCTTCGTGAGAGTCGCGTCTCTGCACTTACGAAGGGGTGCCTCTACACCGCCATTACAAGAGCAATTTGTTTTGTGTGCAGAAAAAAGGCGTACAGCTGTGGACAAAAAAATGAACAAATAAACTTGAATGAAATGAGAACGGGGTCTCTTTAGTAGTGGACTAGAGAGATCATCCTGAACCACGGGAGATAAGAATGATAATTAAAACAAGCAAACAAAAGTGTGACATAGGAGCACAGTGAAAACTGCACATCCATGCATATGAATCAGGGCTCCCTATTTCCCGGTTGAGCGGGGAAATCTGCAAACTGTGTTGGATTCTGATCCTCCAGGACCAGAATTGGGGAAGCCTTATGCAAATATAAGCATATTATGCAAGACATATAAAGACCTGTGTTTTTATGCATTTATGTGTTTTGAACATGTTCTAATTATCAGTGGCCTAATATTAATAAACTGATGATCATCAGGTTTCCTCTGATAATGCTTCCTGCTTGTTAGGGTTGTAATGTGTCTTGGTCCTGTTGTTTTGTCACTGTGTTCCAGATCCGCCATCCCGCCCAGCACTTCCAGCACACTCAGCTCAGCTCTCCTGTGCCCCCCCTCCCCCACCACCCCACCTAAATATTGGGATCACCTGTTCCTAATTAGTCAAACAGATTCAGACACCCTCCTCTCATCTTTGAATTTTGTGTGTTGTTGTGAGGTGCACACCATTACTGAGCCTTTGCTGTTTGGCTTGACTGCCTGTTCACCGATTTCTTTCTGTTTATTGATTCTGATTTTGGATTTCGTTTAGCGTCCTGTTTCGCCTGCCTGTTTCTCGACTGGTTCCTGTTATTAACTCTACGTTTGGTTTTACAACTTAAATGCTGTCAGCTTGCCTGGCTCTGGCTAGTGTACAGCTGGGGATTGTATCATTAAAGAATCCCCCAGTCTTGTCATTATTACATCTACATTCTAATCATATGTCAGAGATATACGTATCAATAAAATTTAAAAATACAGTAAATGGTCATTATTGGTCTTGAAACATTGCTAATTCTCATGGTTCAGATTCCGAATCCTCCGCCATACTCTAAAAAATCTCATATTTAATAATAATAATGCATTCGGATGGTTTTTCTGGCAATAAATAACTGGGTGAAAAAGTGTACATATGTCCAGTGCTTCCTTCCCTGCCAAAGCAATCAAGAAGGACAAAAAAATTCAAGGTTCACTTGCGGCATTGTTAAACAAATCTGGTTAGCATTGGAATAACAGTCTATTTCCTTATATTATTATAAGCCCTTTGTGGACTTGACAGCTGTAACCATTCAGTACCAACTGGCTGGACAGTACATGCTATCTGGAAAAAGAAAGAGACAATACCGCTCGTGCCACACAAACGGCGGAAGAGAGATCCGTATACGTCGCAGTTTAAGCATCGTTAAACACACATTCTGTCTTCCAAGGCCCCCAAGTTCACTCTTGACCAGCTGGGAAAACAAAATTAAAGGAAAATACTGCCCCATGTGGCTGTATAAAATGTCTTCTTACTTTTTTTTAACGATGGAGCTGCTAATAGTTGCATAAGTGAAAGTATTCGGCCTCGCATTGCCCTGGAAGTACATAGCTAATGTGTAATAAAAGCACTGAAGCAGTGGCGCTATCATTTCATAAAGCTAATTCACCACAGGCTAATGAGGTAATTAAGACCCTACACTGCTGATCCAGGCCTATCAGCCAGGTTTCAAATCAAATAAAGATCCATTGATTTTTCAGCGCGGTTGCCAGCTAAGCTGACGATTCGTTACTAACTGTCACCCAGAATAGAAGGACAGGGACAGGAGGAGAAGACAGGCCTACTTAGCCCCTTTGTATCGTACTGGAAACTGTTTAAGGGAGACATTGGCCCTAAAGTGATTAGACCCATCTATCTTGTGCTGACAGATTCCCATTATGCAGGCAGCTCTTTCATTTAATTTACCCAACTTGTTAACTGTTCACTGTTTAAAGTTGAAAAAAAAGGCTGACTTTTAAGCGTACCTCCAGAGCATTAAATAGCCATCAGACGGCTGAAATTCACAAATAAGTGGATCATTTTTGCAGCACGGTCAAGTCCCCCGGGGATGTCGATTGGAAAAAATCTGGGGTAAAAGATTGATTAGTAGATTGAGTTCTGGCCACTTTCCAGTAAAAAAAAAAAAAAAACTTGTCTGGGAACAGAAAGGAAGTGACATCAAGGGTTTGTGACATGGGTACAACATGAGCTGGTAATGCAAACACAAAGTCATTTCATTTCTCTTTGTCAGGAGAGAGGCAAACTCCACGGCCCCGTCCCCCACACACACCTCCGCTGTGTGAGAACATGCACTCTTTATACCTGATCCAATTACAGCACAAGGTAAACAGACAGAAATGTGCTCACTCTTCCTGCTCCGAGAGTCGTCCGTTTTATGGGGGTCATGGAGGTTAGGGTACCAGACGTTATTTTTGCTAATACTACCAACATTGTGGTCTCACGGAGTGATGTTCTATATCATTTAAATATTTGATTAATGGAAATGCAATATGCTGATGCTTGCTCTTGAAGACGTTCTTGTAATTATTTAAATGTTATACTATAGAGTTAAACAACTAATTGCTATGTGATAATGATTTTCTGTTCACTGAAAGTAGTGTATGACTGTAAAATTTTGGAGGCAACTTGTTCCTTTATACATAAAACCTGCGCCCTAACCACGGAAAAATATATCAACTATATGATATATGTAACAAATTCCTGTTATGTATACGATAGGAGAATTATGTTATCTTAAGGAACTTGCGATACTGTGTTTGGGGCAGGACTGTGATTTGAGGGTCAGAATGGGCCTGAGAAATGCAGATCATAACTAAGCACTTACAACAAATGATTGCACAAGGATGTCAAATACGAACATTTACTTTGGTTCGTTTAATGCCTAGAGCATAAATACTGGGTTAGTGATAAGTACAAAAAAAAAAAAAAAAAAGAACACTCCGGATGATAGCCACAAAAAAGCTGTATCAGAAAACGCTAAAGCGCGACGAAACAATTTTCAGCAAAAATATCTGCAATACAACCGTAACGGCACGTATGCATAAAATACCAAATTGATAACGATTAAAAGCAGAATCAAAAGATGGTACGAGATAACGTCAATAGTTATATTTAGAATATGTAAGCAATTACAGGAGCAGTGTGACTCCCGTGCCTTGTGAACGAGCTCTTAAACATGACGGGGGAGACGTTTCGACACTCCATAAATAGCAGAGATAGGGATGATCAATTTCCATGTTTTATCGCCTGACCACATCTGAAATGGGAGGCGCTGAGGTTTGTTTTGTCGATGCTGTGAGAACCTGTCAGATCCCATCCTGATCCTGCACCCTCTAATGTATTACTCATATAACTAGTGAACCCGTGAGGCATAAAATTACTGCATCCGAAAGGTGATTTATGAATCCTCCACCGTCTGCATTCAGAATACGCTTCTGATTGCCGGGCATAGGGGAGTCTGACCAATGGGCAGCAGCTTCTGTCCCAATGCTGCAGATGAGGAAATAGACTGCACTCTCACGGAGAGGCGAACTCAAACACACTCATCGATAATAGTCAATAAAACGCTATGTCTTATTATACCTTTGATGACTGAAATGTTTCTCGGATGCATATTGGATTTATTCAAAAAATCTTATTTGTGTCACAGTACATAATGAAACGACGAATCACGAGCCGGTGTTTCATGTTGATGTGTGTTTGCTTTGCACATCCTAGAATCACTACAATGCAACATAAATGATAATAATCTTTGGAATAAAAATCCTTCCATAACTCCAGAACATTTCTTAACAGCTGCGACCCAATGACCTGACAATTTTCGGGGATCATTTAATTTAGCGTGTCGTCTTCTTGAAGGAGAGGGAAATCAAATGTAAAGTACTGCATCACTGGACTCAGCAGATTTGAAATAGGCCTTCACACTGCCAGTTGGGGTAGACCTCCCGAGACCCTTTCTGGACTAGGGATGCATATCTGAGTTGTCCAATATGATAGAATGGGGGATACTTTGGAAGCAGGTTATCTGGATCTCGGAAGGCAGGATGTATGTCTCAGGGGAATTGAGGAAGTCCAAGACGTCACATCAACACCCAAAGCAAATCACTTTGACAGACCTGAAACAACACCAAACAGACTCAGTAATATCATTTGGGGATTTTTTGTTCCTCTTCAAAGGCAATGAAAATTTTCGAAAGATAGAGGTCAGTGAATAGTCCATTCCTCCGAAATTCCTTCCCCGAGGAAAAACAGGCAACATTTACAGAACAATTCAACATGTAAACAGGTCGAACTTTTTTTGCTTTAGATAGTTTGTCACAAGACATGGTGGCATGATCAGAAAAGGAATTTTTTCATTTGTTTGCTTATATATAGGCACTTTGAAATGCACTTAAAATCATGCCTTTCTATGCTGTATAGAAAATTATAGAAAATAGAAAATTGTATGAAAAATTCTAGAAGGACGATGTAAGTAAGTAAGTAAGTAAGAATTCTGATAACTGTAACTGATCTAATATTTTTCTCTGATATTACAGGTTCAAGAAATAGAGATCAAAGGTGAACAACCTAAATTATTCTTGTGTAGTTTACCCATATGACTGAATTTCTATGATTAACAAGAGAAGAGCCTGGAGCTTTTGATGGCACAATTTACAAATTAACTTCTTCCACCTTTATACTCTGAGCAAATGACCTTGCTTCAGCTAGGGTGTATGTGTAGGTATACCCCAACTGGCATATATAATTTTAATATATTGTGTATTTATATATATATATATATATATACAGTACAGGCCAAATGTTTGGACACACCTTCTCATTCAATGTGTTTTCTTTATTTTCATGACCATTTACATTGGTAGATTCTCACTGAAGGCATCAAAACTATGAATGAACACATGGAGTTATGTACTTAACAAAAAAAGGTGAAATAACTGAAAACATGTTTTATTCTAGTTTCTTCAAAATAGCCACCCTTTGCTCTGATTACTGCTTTGCACACTCTTGGTATTCTCTCGATGAGCTTCAGGAGGTAGTCACCTGAAATGGTTTAGACTACCTCTTGAAGCTCATCAAGAGAATGCCAAGAATTTTTTTTTTTTTTTTTTTTTTACATAGGACTCATCTGAGAGCTATATTGTTGATATTACCAACCTGAAAGGGTGTCTCATTGCATGTTCCCAAGGATTAAGGCCTATTAAGGCCCCCGACCGTTGATAAAATGCAGTAACAGGTGTTTAAGCATCACCCAGCGAAAGCAGCCAAAAAAAGAGAAAAGATTGCCGGGCATTATAAATCATGGACCTACTATTTCACTGTCGTGTACATGCCCCCTGCCCCACATTGATAAATCGTCTGACAACTGCTGCAGAATCGTTCAGAACAGGAGACAAAAACCTAAATCTGACATTATGGAGTGTTGAAAGGAAAAATGTCTGTTTTCATAACCTACCACAGTTATAATAAACACCAGGATTCACATCAACCTCCCCTTCTAGGCACAATAACTGGCTTTGTGTTGCGTCAGGCAGGTTGTGTGCAATTAGCACACAAAAAATGACTTCTCCTTCACCATATGCAGTACAATACATTTTGCACAGGTTCGCAAGCTTTTTTTTAATACTTTTAGAGGGAGAATTAAAACATCAATTGGAATTTGCTCCCAAAAAAATTAGTCTAAATGTGCATAAAGAGCTTCCAGAGCCAGGAAACCGTCTCCAGGAGTTCCAGGTTTGTAAACGTTCACATTCCACTGCCAGTGACAGGTGGGATCTCAAATATTTGGCGGCGTATTTTGTACACCTTGAAGCAGGATGTGATGCAGAAAATCCTTCAAGGCAAATTACAATAGGAATGTGAAAAATAAAGGAATGTGGAAATTCTACAGATTATTTTATTTATTAGATTTTTGTCACCATGAAAAGGATTTTAAGCAGGCTTTTTTTCTAGAATATAAAGCCCATTTTTGCAGAATGTAAAAACTTCACATAGGTGCATAACAAAAAGTATAGTTAAATATTTATTCTCATTCAAATGTAATTTTTCCCTATGCCGGCTACACACCTATAAGTGTATACTGTTATAAAGTAGTGTTTCAAAGACATTCATGGGGCACATATATTATCCCACTTTTTAAAAAGTATAACAATTTAGTGGGTTAGTGCTGGTTTGTTGTATGCATGAACAGAGCGAATTTCTGGAAGATTTTTAAGCGGCTTAACCTAAAATAGGTGTGTGGAAAGACCTCTGCAGTCTGCGAGGGATTTTGTTTCAGGACAAAGTCAAAGAATGAAATGAGGACCCAACTACATTGGCATAATTCATGCACGGCGGTCAAGAAACTGTCTGATTGATAGTAATTGCCTCTAGGATTTAATTACAGTTAAATACAGGCTGGAGAGTTGGCCACCACTCAGGTTACATATGGTACAAAGGAAATTTGGGGGCGGGGGTGGTTCTTAAAGTAATTATACACAAGACCATGTGAATATTGTTTTTCATTTGATTTTTAATGAACGAATACGAGTGGCGGCCCATCAATCCTGCCCTCCGCTACGAGATCCTGGGGGCTGTGGACGCAGTGGCCGCATATGCGGGCGACTCGGGCACCGCAGGGGTCCAACATGCTCTGTCATTAATCACGCTGCTGACAACGACGACGACGATGATGCAGACTTCCTTCCCCGCGTCCCGCCCGACGAGGGGCAGCCGTGCTGTCACCCCGCTTGTCCTGCCAGTCACCTGGAACTGCTCCCAGTTCCCCCAAACAGCAGGAATGGCCATTAAGTGGCATGGATCGCCGGGAAGGCTCTGTAAACTCCGGATGTGGCGCGAGAGGCTCGCCGTCTGCCCCGTCACACCTCCGTGCTGCCACGCCGACCGAGAGGAGTCTTCCAGCACAAAACACAAACAAAAAGCCTCTCACAAGAAAGATAGATATTCCAGACTTCCTAGCTGGTCTCCCAGACCTCCTCACCACAGAAATCATCAAAACATCACAGTCCAATGACTCAAAACGCCATCTTTGTTATTATTGCGCAAATCACCAGGAGGGGCCCAATCTTAAATTATTGCCTTCCTTTAATTACAGTGCCAAAAAGTGCAAACAGCTCAAGAGAAAATATATCTCACTAAAAGAAATGTTATTTTGTAAAACGGAATAGAAAGCCGTATTAGCTACCTGTATTATCAACACTCCATTTCTGTCCTCTGTCCTCTAAACAGATTAACAGAAACAAGGATCCGCAGAACCTCTACAAGCCCTGAATTTAGATTTAATTGTTTTATATTCTCTCTCTCCAGTAAGGGGCGTGAGTTTGAACAGATTACTTTGTCCTGGTGTGTAAGTGTCCTAATTTTCTGGGGCATTTTAGTCCAACCTTCACAGAGGTGAACTTGTTCACAGAGAATATAAAATATTTTATTAGCCGAACACATGACTTAATTTCATTCCGTGCATACAGAACATTTGTGAATAGAAATGAAATGTTTCAGCGAGAGTGAAATACAAAATTTAGGTTTGTCCAGAACTTACCCTGAACAACAAGCCAGTACTTTAAAAAAAGAAGCCAATAAGCACATTTGTCTTTATTGAAACATTGAAAGTGTTTATATCATCTTAAATGTCAAGTAGCTTGATGGTCCTGACTGATGTGTTTTTCCACATTCCAGAGGAAATAGTTTTCTATATTTCACTCAAATCCCTCTGTCATGAGAAGTGTTCTTTCCAGTTCTTAAAAAAATATACATATATGCTCTGATTTGCATAATAGAGTACAACCGAGAAAACAGACAACTGGCATATTAAGTAACGAACAATTTGCGTCCAGAGCCAGATAAAACAGCCTTGTTTTGTAATTTACTTCAGACGCTTGCTTGCCTTTTCCACCCGGAAAGGAACGAAAGCTTAAAGGGGGCTGATTGTGTCATGCAGGCGTGGGATTTTACAGCCGTGGCAGACAGGCATCTATCATAGTTTTAGTGAGAGATTAATGCGGGACGTGTGAGGGCAGCGCATCAGAGCGCACGCAAGGAATTAGGCATCGGGACGATGGGCTGAAGAGACATGGGACGTTCAGCGGCGGCTGGAAACGTCCCGGAATAAGCCAATAAGTGCAGTGGAGTCAGCTCAGTCTCCCCCAGAGTATTATGGTCACATGTTCTCCTACTTGTTTCATTAATACGAAATAAAAGCTAAATATCCCACGTGGTTTCCAAAACTGCATCATTTTGTTATTATGGGGGCTTTAGGAAGAGAAAGCTTTGGATTAATTAGCCCCATATAGGTTTGGGTAAGAAGTGGTACTTCAGCTGAAAGGGGGTAATGTTTATATGCTTATACTTTGCCGGCGTCTTTGGAGAAGGAGTTAATGTACATTTAACAGCGTCACGAAGTGATGAACCGGAAGCTTAGGACTATACTGCAACGGTCTAGAGCACTGCGTTTTCACTGGGGGTGCCACTGCCTTTTCGGAGGCATTTAATTCAATATCTTAGAATTATCGCTCCCAAGTAGAGAGTGGAATGCGTTAATGAAAGCAGGATTATGCTGGCTAAATAAATGCAGACTTTCATGCTTTAATTCAAAATGTACCACTAAACCTCAACGAGGAATAATTATGCATTCACAGTTTAAGGGAAAGAAATGTGAATACAATTAGAAACAGCCCATTTTATTAATAGATATTGCAAGATTACAAGTTACGTTTTGACATAAAAAACAATTATATAAAAAGTGAACAGACAGATTTAACCAGAGAAAGATGGATTCTAGCTCCAGCAATTAATGGTAATTATTGATACAGAATGACTGTGGTCACACTGAGGGTATTAAAGGTGATTTTTCTGCCAGGAATTGTCAAGCAACATCATCAGGCAACCATCTTGGTGTGCATAATAGATATGAAAGCATTTCCCAACACAATAGTCTCCTGCCTCTTTATTTAACCACGATTCCCCCCATATTCCCACTTCCCCCCGATAACACCCCATTAACATCACAATGGGACAAGAATAATAGGTCAGCCCATCTGGCAATAAGTCAGGGCGAGTGCAGACAATGCTATCGACAGGAACAAGCCATCAACAACCAGCGGGAACAATACCACGTCACAAATCCTTTACCTCTGCTTGAATAATGTGTCCAGGGTTATAAAAAAAAAATGACATGCTACACACATGCCGGACATCTCCGGCAACATAATCATGGAGTTGATTTTTAGAATTATTCACTGGTGTCAATTGAAAATTACTCACACTTAACCTTTTCATCTGTTTACTGCTTGCCGACCCAATTTAATAAAAAGGGGATTCCCAGCTGTCCATACAACACTCTAACACAGCTAAAATAAATAAATAAAATATATATATATATATATTTATTTAAAAAAAGATAGCGTGCCGCACCCTTACATCACATCCTTTTTCCACACCTTATGCTACTGAAGAGTCTGCAAGTACTTGACAGTTCATGTATCAAGGGAGACTCTCAAAGCGTTCCTCTCCTTTTTTTTGAAGCGTGGGGTAAGTATTTAATTAGTTGACTAATTGTCTGAGTAATTGGTAGACAACGTAGCTCAAGGAGTAATCAATCTCAACAGGGCTGTGTTCTATCACATCAAAGAATCAGTAATTAATGTTGTTGACAGTGGGATGTTCAAGAGCCTTGGGCCCATTGGACTGCATGGTTACCCAGCTCTCCTTCATAGCAGACTCTCCCTGGGGGGGGGTGTGCTAAGGAGCACTGAGGTTGATGGGGAAAAAAGGTGTTACAGTGTTTTGAGAAGGTTTGAGAACTAGTATCTTTTTAGCTTGTCATCCTGTCCTGGGTATTCTGTTGCCTTGTACCCTGTGCTTTCTGGGATAGGCTCCAGCACATAAATGATAAAACCACTTCCAATACAAACATGAGCCAATGATGCACGGCAGCTCCTTGAGAAAGAGCATACAGACGTGCAGTGAGGGTCCCGGAACATAACACAATGCCTGTCTCTGGAATTCTGGGAAAGGAAAGAAGCACTTCATCCAAAGTAACTTATAATTGAGTGATGAGTCACAACTCTTGTAGGCTTCCAAGGATTTGAACACACAACTCTCTCATCATTAGCACAATAAGCAACATGTTGAACAACAGGAACTGAGGAATTGCTAGACATAACAATCAGGCAAGCAAATGTCAGATGAACCTGTAACCTAACCCCACGCCGCCATTCAGAAAAATAGGCCCAGCGGTGAGCCACACACAAGAGGAATGTTTGGGTGTCTTCAGTGGAATGCCCAGGCTTCAAACTCATGTACTCATGGAGCTGGGCACAAATACTTCAAAAGTATTTGTTACAAATACTCATCAACTGTAACAAAATAGAATACAAAATACTGGTGTAAGAACATGTATTTAATTAAAATACAAGTAATTTGTAATCTGAAAATACAAAACACATGTAGAATAGTAACGGTACATGATGATTACCATTATTGCCCTAGCAATGTGCGGTATATACAAAATTTACAGCTTTCCCTAACTTTAAACAGAATAATAATTTTGTAATTTACATGTTATAGTGTTAATTGTGACATGAAAATCACTTCTGTAACTGGTAACGTAAGTTGAGCTTAGCATGCTACCTCTGCAGCAGCAGTTTGGGTTGGGTGGGAGGTGTTCGGGAGACATAACTGCGATACAAATGCTCCCAATCGTGGTTTCGTCCCAGATTTGTATTAGGAGGCACATCGATGCTTTCTGAAATATGAAATTTTTAGATATATGCTCAAAAATATATAATCTGTAGCTGTGACGCATATAATATTCAACGTTAAGTTCACCAGTCAGTTCTCCCTTTTACACTGGTTCAGTGGCTATAATATGCCTACGGTTAGCTGATGGAAATCAATTTTGTCCTTATGGAACAAAAGTAGCTAGGCTGATTTATCGCTAATGAAGTCTCCCATATATGCCAAACCACAAGATGCCACTGCCTAAGCATGCCTGCTGAAATTAACTAGAATGCCATTAGCGGACTGGCAAGTTTATTCACAAGTTCCTGAGCGCAGCGCTGCTGCTTGCTAATTGCTCTATTTTTCTGTCCTATAATGACATTCAGTGAGCAGTATCAGATAATATATTTTACTGCATACCTTACCTTGAAGCAATTTGCCCTGATCACCAAAGCTGATTCTTTCCTTCTGGTCATGGGAACACTGGATGTGTCACAAGGTTTATTTGCATCTAGCCAAAGGCTATATTTAAAAGTCCATAAGCCTGGAGATGAACGTTCTTAAAATGGCAGAAGATTAAAAAAATAAAATGACATATTTTCTGAAGTAATTTAAGTATTTTACATACAGAAATACAATCTCTCAAAGTGTGTTGTTGCAAATTGCATTAGATTTTTTTCCATCCAGCAAAATACAAAATACTTCAAAGTAATTAAATATGCATTTTAAATACATTTAATTGAAATACTGTCCATCTCTGTATGCTCACAATCAGAAGACACACACGCACACCTTCCCATGTAGCTGACATTGTGAAGTGGTCTTTCAGTGTGCTCCACAGGTGAGGTCTTTCATAATATGATATGATATAGATATGAAGATATGAAGTAATTCACACTTAAAATGAAGGCTTCATGAAAGGTGATTCACTGTAATGAAGACATGTTAAAAAGAAAACTTCCTGGTTGAGCAATTAGTACTCTGAATGTATCATCAGGCTACCCTAAATAAAGTGATTATTTTTAAGCTTACATTATTAATTTGAAGAAGTAGCCATACCATCTTTAAATTCTTTATGGTAATCTTTATATTATTCTTACTTTTCTTAATGTAAGGCACAATCAACAAACTATGTTAAATTGTGTGGAAATCCAATTTCTTTTTATAAATGATGACTTTCTTGAAATGTATTGTCCTTTTGTGTGTGTCCATTAACGTTCTTGAAAAATGTATTAAAATGTATTGTCTATTATCATTTGCCTAGTACATTTCACACATGGTACCACCGAGGTAATGCAAAGTGTTTTACATGAACATTGCAAAACACAAGTCAACTTAAAACCACAATTTGAACAATAGATTAAAAGATTACTAAAAGACAAGTAATATACTTTTAAAGTATTAAAGGTAGTGCAGATAACTGGAAAAAAAATCGTAGTGAATTTTACCCCTATTTATTTACATACCACTTTTCAGGCCAAACTGGATTTCACGCGAATCCTAAGTCCTCTTAGGGTCACTGTCTAATGCAGCAGGGAAAGGCTGCAACGTTATTAGCAGCCGTCAGAGAAGTTTCCTTAAAAGAGCAGGTGTATCAATAGTATGTCCTCACGGATAATTACCTCCTGCCCTTTGACATTCGTCAATGCTTCCCCTCTCCCTCGGAGCCCCGTGTTAGTCTGCCCTACCATAATTGCACGATCATCGGCGCTTGTTTTCGACGCTGTAACAGGTATTGGTGAGGGCTCTGTTTTAGTCATTAATTGTGCATCAATGTGATTATTGTCTCCTCCGGTGGGCTCGTTCCCTGCATATCTCATTAGCAGGGGCCTGGACGCGTCCCGGCTCCGAGCCGCTGGGAATCACGGCACACAGTCTCCCTTCTTAGTCGACCGTCACACCTCAGAAGAGCTGGAACGGGACGTCGGTGGAGCCCAGCAGGAGCCAAAAGCCACATTGGAACACGTGCAGAGGACCAGCCAGGGTCTAGGCCGGGGCCCCCTGCCTCACAAGCCACAAATCACATGTGATTACCTCCCCGTCTGCAGAAAGCACCGGAGTGGTTCGGGCAGGAGCAGAACGGGGCCGGGGAGATGGTTCAGCAGCTGACCTCCACGCCATCGCAACACGTGCTCCTTATCATTCACTCTCCATTGACTCTGAGTGAATCAGCATCAAAATGATTATATTTCACTTCAGTCCCTCACCCCCACCCCAGACATCTGAAAATGTATTGAAATAGCCTTCAGATCTTTTCACTCAGCATTCTGCTGTGTTAGCTTTCAAAAACCAATCCATTCAATATTTCCAGTAGGAGTTTTTATAACATCAGCATGTCCCAATGTGAGGCCTTTCTGTTTTTTCGTTTTTTTTAATTTTCCTGCTTGGTATTGCCGAAATGTCAGCTGACAGCAGACTAATTAAAACTAGCAACTTACACCTTGACTAAAATCATCAGTTCAAATAGAAAAATAAAATTAAACACCAAGTAGGCAATCCTTATCTATGCAAAAGGCTGTACCCTTAAGTCATAAAATCAAGTGAACTTTCTTACTTTCTTAATTAAAAAAAAAATCACATATATTGTTTTCTCTCTATGATTTCTTGATTTTTACTGAAGATTTATTGATTCTATTAACTCCATGGCCAAACAATCTGCTAGAATACCATAATATACTAGGTTTTTTTAAGAATAAATACGCCTGATGGTGAGTTTTTCAGCAGCATAATATGATGTAAGTGTCTTAAACAGCAAAAGTTCCACTAAAAATACCAATCCAAGAGTTTAATCATTTCATTGATTCTCAAAAGTACTTTCCGTAAAAATGATCACAGGCTCAAGGACTGCAAATAAATCCTGACTGTCAGTTTTTGTCCAGCTACCCAGACACATTTGTGATATCTCTGCCTGCTTGGCAGAATGACTGACAGACGTGGGATAATGCCATTCGCTCACTCTCTGTGTCTGTAAAGGTGTCATTGTGGAGACCATTTTCCGATCTGATTAAGCAGATATTTTTCAAAAAAGTCTGATAATTTTTTTTTCCTTAGCAGCTGGTGATTAGCATCTATTCCAGTAGATTAAAATGTCTTTCATTGCACGAATGGATTCTGAATATTGGTTACATGTACACCAAATGTGGAACTGCCCAAAGAATGGAGTATTTCTGCATTGACTTTATACACTCAAGAGAGAAAAAAACAAAACAAAACAAAAGGGCTATTTTACTAGGGAAGCCCATTAGTAATACTAAATGACTCTGCTGACTACAACGACACATACCTTAACAGCCTGAAATTCGCGTCCTTTCAGATCATCATCTCGTCTTACTTCAGGGACACGAAAAACCCTCTATTACTGTGCTGTGTTCATTTACCCCAGAAAAAAAAAGAATAGCGAAAACTTTAAAGGGTCATGTAAGAACAGCCAGAACAAACAAGCAAGCAGCTTGTTTTATTAGACAAACATATAAGCACAATATGAAGGGGTTACCTTTAGGACAAGCCCCCTTTATAACACTATAATCTGTCTCTCCTGCACTGTCCAGTGGTGAACCTCGTCTTGACAGATTGACAGATAAGGTTAATAAGTGCCTTCCCTTTCTCCTCCAGGCTAATTAAATATTAATCCGTGAGTTGGGGTCAGCAAAAAATAACAAACAATCGGCGGGATGAAATTCATTTAATTAATTCTCCTGTGCAGCTTTGGAAACCAATTAAATTCGCCATTGTAAGTCTGCACAGTGCAGAGAAATGAGATCCCTTTTGTTTTTAAGATTTCCTTTCTCCCTCTCACCACCCCCCCACCCCCCATCCCTCCCCATATTAAGAATTGAACATTACCTTTGACCAGTATATCAGATGTTCAAGAAACTCATATCTGATTTGGAAATCAGAATATTCATAGAGTAATCTCGAGTTTGACCAAGAGTCAATTAAATCATAAGCACTAGATTTTTACAGCTGACTTAGCTTTAATTTAAAACACTGATGAAGTGTTATACAGAACAATATGAATATTTATTATAATCAAAGTCATTTTAGTCTTACTTATTATTCAACATATTCACATTTCCTAGCAAGGCATAGTACACTGTTCTGCCGGAAATTGGATTCAAGATTATAGTTTAGGCCAAAACTTACAGGATTTAGTATTAATCTGTATTATTTATTATTTTCATTTGTATAGTCATAAACTGATATCATGTCAGCATAACATAATCTTAGTTTTGTGTGGGAAGCAAAAAGTATAATATGTAAATATTAAAATATTTGTAAAATATGTAAAATATTTGATTGCATAATACAAGTGTTTGCCCCAGCTTTTAAAAAGAAACTACTAGATTTTTATTTTAATATTATTGCCAATTTTCAGAAACATGTGATATGAAATTGTGTTTGCTGTAATTACCATAATATTTACCATCTGGCAGAAAGACTCCTAAAAAGTATGTGTGTCATTGATTGAGAGAGATGCATATAAGATACACAGCCTATACATAAATATAATTTTAATTTGGTTAGAGAATTGCTGAGTGAAATACCAGAATATAAGGTATTTCAACTTGATTTGTAGAAATGTCAATTATAAGTGGATACTATTAATAAAAATGGTCTTTGAATAAGCCGATTGTAAGCTAATTTAGATGTGTTTTTTCAGGTAATTTGCTCTCAGTGTATAGCCACTGCTGCTGTTATCATTTTAGGGAGACCTTAAATGGTGTTTCCATCCACGAGCAGATGTAATCCCAAAGGGGGTAACTGTGCACAAAGTAGTGCTGTTTCGTCATCAAATAACATGGATGTGGATGCAGCCAAGAAAAAAAATCACTCAAAAGATGCACAAAATCATTCTACAGAACACAGTTCATCAGAACAGGAATATAATAATATACAAATTGATATAATTTCTAAACATTAATTCTGATTTTGGCATTATAGTGTGTGAGTGCAATACATACACATATAAAATAAGCAAGCCTCTTAAAAGGGAATTATTTTATTATTTATTATTTTATTATTTTTTATAATTATTTATATTTTACAAAGCATTCTTCAGGCCATCAAAAATATTAAGTTGTACAAATTTAGATTGGCCATACTGTATGTTGGGATTGAAGTTCGGCAAACTTGAAAAGACTTGTAAACTCGCTGAAAAAAGGGAGCAGGGCAAAGGGAAAAACATAAGGCCCAGTTAAAGGGGAAAATACATTTTATAAATCAGGCTGACAGTGAAGGAAGTTAACCAGCCAGCGAACTGTATTTGTCATAAGGACACTGCCTTGTCACCTTGGAATGCAGCCCTCTAACCGAAGACATTTTTGCACGCCGCCTTCTTTAATCTCAGGCAGCACGGACGTCTCTGAGCCCAGTGGGCCATATCCAGTGCCTATCCCTTCGCTACCCACAGCAGTAATTGGATTTGGGGTGTATGCACTGAGGAGGACGTATCATACAGTAAACTCATTTGCGCCATTGAGATAGCAGCCAGGTCTACTATCCTGGTGCGCGTGTCAGTGACTTTTAACTGATGTGTCCCGGGACAAACAAGAAAGCCTCTCACAGAAAAAGATCTTTACAGAGGTTACAGGGAACACGGCGGGAAACACCCTGGGTGTGACGCTGCATGGCTGCTGCAATGACCATGACAGCGACAATAAAAAAAAGACGAGGAAGAAGAAGACTCTGCCGTTCAGCTACTATAAAACATTATTTACGAGAATGGAAGTCTAGATACCCTTATAATGCAGCTCTTCAAAAATCCTGTTTATGTTAATGCTGTTGGATTACTTTTAAGTTCTTGGTCAGGGATATTCCGCAACAGCTTAAAAAGTATTTATGAGCTTAAACTCTTCAGGTGTTTCGATCAATTCATTTTATAGCAGGAGAACTCTGAATTACTTCTCTAAATGAGCAAAACTCTTCTTTTTGGTCAAAGGGGAACAGATAATTCAGTGTTTAGTACATGGTAAGAGCATTGTTAGGACCTCAGATCATACGGCCTTGTTTAGACAAACTTTTCACATGGCCTTTGAAGAGATGTTGTGATTTGGCCAATCGAAGGAAGTCCCACTTTACTCAAGGAAATGACTGGCCACTTATTAAAATAAGACAGTCAAACAAAAATCCACTTTTATAGGTTTGC
>JAODKK010000093.1:22011455-22039510 GCA_026774405.1 Petrocephalus microphthalmus | reverse complement strand
TATTCTTCATTTGCGTATGTTATAATGTTAAATTCTGGTTTTGTTCTGAACGAATATACAGTTACTACCCAGAAAAACATTTCCTTTGACTGCCTAAGACTTTTGCACAGTACTGTAGACGTATATATATATAAATGTATATATAATTAATGTTAATATAACAGAAAAATAGCTGGAAATGTAACCTTTCACAGTTATCACTCATTCATTTTATTTGCACATTTGGTAATACACCTACACAGATGCACCTTGATAATTACTCATCTTAAACTGGCATTGATGGAAGCCCAATTCTCCCTGCAAAAATGTCCCATGTTGCGGTGCTTGGTCACGCTCTGGAAGCCTTATCATGCTGCATCTGTTTTATAGTATGCATTTCATACTCCTGTGAACAAGGCTGTTTCTCTGTGGCGTTCTGTCTTTCATTGATCTTCCCGTCCTATCCGGTCTCCACTTTGGTATGCAGTTTTCTAATTTCAGCTTCTAAAACCACCGTGTAGAGGTGACTGCCTGTGTGCGCCATTTCTGAGTGCCGTTATCTCCTTTAAGTGCATTTATCAAATCCCGCTTCACCTCACTATATATACATTAAATATTGACTAAGTAGCACTTGCACAGTGTGATGAACATTTCCACACTTCCTGGGTCTAAATGCATTTCTCGGGGAATCACAGGGAAACTGTGTAATTGACTTTACCTCTAATAGTATGGAACAAATTCAGCTAGGAAAAGAAGTCCACAAACTTCACTCAAAAGCAGGAAGTCAATTTGCCTTAGATTGGATATGAGCACATGTCTCCCTCTATCCCCTTAACGGCTTGGAAAGTTTAATCTGCAGAACCTGCCACTACACCAACAGCTCTACACATGCCCTGCATATATATATGTATGCGACAAATACACAAAAAATATATGTTGAAGGCTGATACATGTAGACATGTACACGAATCAAATAAAAATGTAATAATTTATATTATTAAAGCACTATGTACTGTATAGTGATTTTTTATTCAATCATTCACTGGCTAAGAAAAAATGTGCCCATGTGTTACCCGCCAGCCTAACAGAAGCTTATTATCACTAGAAATCAATGCTCCAGTCAGCATAACATGCAAATGTCTGGCGCTCAGCTAAACTGATTTCAACACGTATTAAAGTGGATATTTTTACATGTAAATAGGGTTCAGTCTGAGCCAGGCGAAACTGTGTAAAATACGCCGGAAATGCGGTACAAATGTGAGCACGTATCTGCCAAGTTACAGTTCCTAGCTATTTGCCTTATTCTCTTTGGAAAGCAGGCCTTTGGCGTCTAAGCCTGTCTTTATCCTCTCCCTTCTCATATCAGACTTTCAATTTCACTCACTGCTTCTTTTGTGCATGTTTCATTTGATCTAGGTTTAAAATTCAGAATCTATTCAAGGATGTTTAGTTCACGTCATGCTGTTGTGGTGTAACCTTATTTATATACCAGATTTTGCGTTGCTGAGCACTCATTTCCTGCAAATGTAGATTCAACCATCCGCAGTACTCCCCTTTATGGTAATATAGGTTTAAAATGTAAACAGGAAGGCTTTAGCGATTTGATTAGCTGAAGTTTAAGCATAGTACTTTGTTAAGGTCTTCCAAGAGCTTTTGAGGCTTTAGACCAAAAATCTTTTTTTGTTGTGCCAAATTATAATTTAAATGGGGCTACTCCTGACACAGATGGTTTAATTGTTTTAGAGCATTAATTAAAGACTGCAGTAGAAACTATAAGACCATTTGGAATATTGTACTCTTGTGGGATGGGGCCTTAGTTTGTCACATATTTTGAAATCCAACTATTATTAAAAAAGAAAAACAATGGTTTCTAAGAAATGCTAAACTGCTTGAACACTGCATTAAAATTATGAAACCTAACTGATGTTTTACCACTGTATCAATAAATTTTACGTGAATTTATGTGATAACTGTCTACTTAACTGGTCAAGTTTGGATTTTGGCAAGTCCTAGAAAAATAAAACAAAGATGTCGTCTGTGACTGATACAGTGAACGGAGGGAGCAAGAGCCATCCGGAAAGGTGTGAGCCGTGCGTATGGGTGTTGAGTCGCCTTGGACTTTCCCACCGACACGCATCCCCCAAGGACCTCCCTGCAAAATCACTTCAAAGCTCAGAGTACAAGTATTTGTTTGAACTCTGACTTGGCCCACGGACCACATAGACTGTTAATGAGATTAATGGCAGAGCGGCCGGAGCAGAAGGGAAGGGGAACAGCTGTGTGCGAGGCCCGGGATGCCATAATCGATTGTTTTCACCAGGTAGCTTAAGATGGGAGAATACACATAAAAAAACAATGAAGCAAGACGGCAGGTGAACGGAAAAGGAAGTGCAAGCAATAATCGGCAGCGTGGCAAAGCTATATGGCTTGTTTCATTCCTGGACAGTTACGCAAAACGTGAAGTCAGCATCCGGCAGATTATGATTCCGTGCTCCTGCAAGCTGCAGAGAAGATGTAAAACAAAAGGGATTCATATGTGCAGTCGCACATTTTGATTCATCTGTGGTAGCTGTGTTTGACAGCTAATTTCATTTAATGTATTAAATATTTGTTTAAATGTTTTTGTTTTTATGAGATGTTTTTGTTTTTATGAGAATGAAAAGCAGATGGAAATTGTCCATGAATTGTGTAATTGAATTTTAACTGTAGTACAGTTTTCCTATAGTCCTACTGTACATCAGACCATCTTAGTAGTAATAAAAAATAAAAAAGAACTGGAAAAAAGTACATAGCTAAGCCAAAAATGTTCACAAGGAACAAATTATTGTCATTTGTTTTAAGTATTGTTCTAGAAAAAAAATGACATCAACCTGTAGCAGAACAACAATGGCCAATTACGTATATTCATATTCAAATAAAACTTTATTTCTGCAACAGAAGATGTAATGTTTTACAATAAATATGAATTTCATCATTGGAGTTTATTCCCATGTTCCTAATTTACTGCTTATATGTCAGAAGCTGTTCTCTTATCATGTCAAGTAAAACTATTCCATATGTGTAGTGCTTTTCATTATGCACACCTCTCGTCATGCAATGAGTCATATATTAACTCAGCACTAGGAGCAGCTACTGGATTTATTTTCCCAGCAGATGTTTTGAGTGCCAGTGTTGAGAGTCTCTGAAAATGTAAAGCTTTATAATAATAATAATAATAATAATAATAATAATAATAATAATAATAATAATAATAATAATAATGTACTATTGTTATACCATTAAGGAACAAAACCAGCAAAAGGAGAAAAAAAAAGTATTAGTATTGACAACCAATCTATGCACAGTTTAGAGGAAGCACTGTTTAAATAGGCATGTATCACCAATAATTAAAAATACACTTCTTACAGAACTGCGCACGTAGCTAAAACTATTTTGACAGCTGTTTAATTACATTAATATAGAGGAATAAACAACGAAGTACACTGGGAAACCGAAACTTAGAAATGTGATTTAATTGAAAACTTTATTTCTTTCGCATATTCAGCGAATCAGCACATTAAGGATAGTTAGCTGTTTAACTTAATAGGTGTTGCCCTCTTAATACATGCAAGCTCAGAAACATAATACATACATAATTTGATTCTGTCATGATATAGTTCACATAATTGCAGTTACTAAGAATTTGAAAAGGAATGGATATCATTAGTTGGGAACCTAAATAAGCTCTTAGAATACAAGCCAAATAGTCTGTTTTTTTCAGTACACCATGTGGGATGCAGGTTTATATAAGTGATGATGTTCTCACAATGACAAAATCACCTAATGACACATTTATCTTTAAGTGGCACATGACTGTATTGATTCTGGTACATGAAACAACTCTGTACATACATTATGTGTACTTTATATAGCAGCGTTGCCAACTCTCACAATTTCAGACTCTCATGTTCACACAAGAAATCTTAAAGCAAATTATATTATTCCATTATAAACCTAAAATTAGCTACTTTTAGAGCACTTGGGTAGTTTGCAAACCCTATTTAAAACACTATTTACAAGGTAATAAAACTGTTGCATACATGTATATGCATGTGCATGTGTGTGCAGACGTGTCCTGAATTGAAAATCTGCTGTATTTGGTTTGATTCAATTGCTTATTTGTTGGGTCTTGGAACGGTCAAAAATGTTTCCATATAAATTAAGGCCAATTGCTTGTTCGCATTACGCCATTTTAGTTTCTGAAAGGTTTCACAGGAAGGCTCTACTTTTGGATATCAGGATAAATCTGTATCTTATGTTGTTGTATTACGTATAAACATTGATGGATAGGACACCTTTGCTCGATTCACGGCTTTTTTTAAAGGGAATTAAAGAATTTCAGTGTTTTCAGTTCAAAACACTATTCATCACCTTGTTATGGCCCTTGAAATGCTATCTACAATTCTAACCTTTATTTTGTAGGGGTGGTGAGAATATCCTAAATAATTAAAGAAATGACTACTTCTGCATTCTTATCTTGCTTTGCGCTGATAAATTCAGTTGGCCACCATTCAGACACCCATCAAATTGGTTTTGTCAGACAGGAGCAGATGGAACAAGCGAACACCTCGCAGGGCTGTGGAGCAGCCCTCGGTGTACACCAACAGAGGTGGGCTTGATTTAATTAGAGGTCATTAGCATCCGTTTTTTTGACAAATAGGTAGAGATAAGAATCTCAGTTGCCATTCAGGGTGTTAACTTTGCAGTCAATGACCAGGTAAATAGTTAATCGTCGGCTCCCTTTTTTTTTGGCTTTTGGGAGCATTAATTTCATTTGTAGAAGTTATGCTGTGATGGGATTGGAAAGGGAGTTTTCTTTTATTATTTATCATTTATCATTTCCATATTCAAAATATTTCATATTCAGAATTAGGTAATTAAAATGGCAATTACACTTTGTCCACTAGAAATGCCTGAATAAGGAGACGTGCTGAAATGGTGTGTGTTTGTGTGTGTGTGTCCAGAAATAATAAAAAACTGGAAAAACTGAAAAACACCCCAAAAATAACAGTAAAGATAAGGAATTACAATTGTTTTTGGAGGGTCATCATGGATAATCATAAGACCAGGGTCTAGTGTTTTATCTTGGATATCATGTTGGAAAGTCTCATTGGTTATCTGTGACCTATTTGGGTTCTCGAAGCCCATTTCAGACTTGCTTTCCACAGAAATCCCATCTGTATCCCAGTCTCCGGTCATCTTTCCCACCAGATGTCTTTGCTGCCCTCTCTATGGCAGTCGCACAGAGGTCAGAGGAGGGCACCAAGTTCACAACCCCCTAAGTCTCTCCCAGCCCGTGAAGGCTGCCCTCCACATGGACGAGGCCTGTTTGGGAATGCTGCATTCAGTGGGATCATATCCGCCAGCCCTGGCCGGGCTCTGTGTGCGTGGCCCATTTGCTGTGCTAATTGTTTTTGGACAAGGCAACCTGAGACGGTTCCCGGAAAAACAGAAAGCGGAGAGCGTAGAGGCAAGCAGAGTCCAATAAATTTTCGGGGTGGCGGATATTCAGTTTCCGTCTGGGGTCTGTCGGTCTGTAAAAAAACAGGTGAACTGGAAAGACAAACATCCCAGTGTCCTGCCCTCCCAGCAGGAGAGAGGGACCCCTGCACTTTCACGTGAAGGGGGAATCAACCTATCAAAACAAGCCGCTGGCAAACAAACGCCGCAGCTTGTCTGACTAGCTAGTCGGCTTAGGGAATCAGGAGCAGTTCACTTACACGCACAGCGGGGCCCCAAATAAGCCCTTGTATATGGCTGCGAGTTTCTTTAAAGCTCTCTTCACAACATTATCATTGGCGACTGCGTTACTGGGTTGGCCTTTCTTTGTTTCTACTTGTTTTGGTTGTGTCTTTTGACAGCTTGTGAAGCTATCAGAGGCACAGTGATGGTTTTGCACTTGGTTCTCACGCACCATTGGAAACGTGTGGATGGTCTTCCTCCCCTGGTCTTCCCGCTCTGAACGTCTGGCTGTTAACAAAGCGCCAAGAGGAGGGGTCTGCCTGGACTCTGTTTAAAACCTAGTGCTGACCCGTGGATAGCATTTAAGGTGCCTGTCCTAATTTAGCCTAAGTGCAACTTCAGGCGGCATGCTGAAAAACAGACATTAGGGACGGCACAAGTGTAATTACGAACCGGGTCAGACAGAATATTTTAGCAATATCATTACTGCATTGTGGTTTCTATGGCAGTTACCACTCGCATTGTGAGGCAGACTTTTGGAAAAAAATATTTTCATTATGCGCACTTGGTAAACGGGATGCTAACAGGCTGGGCCGTGAAGCTTAGGTGACCCTAATTAAAGGCTTTATACCATTAAAATCATGCATGTTAAGAAACATCAATCTGCATTTGAATGTGTTTTACGTTAATGGCTTTCCGGGGTGTGCTGCAGAATATTAACTCTATTTTGTGTAAAGGTTTGTCCATAAATAGGTAATTAAAACGACAGTCTGATAATGACTAGTATAGGTTACTTATTCATCCACTTTGTCCGGTAGAAATGCCTGAATAGGTGAATATCCAGAATGCAAATGAAAACAGCTTTTGACTGTCATTCCTACAAGCGTTAGAACCCATCAGTATGAATTTAAAGGCTGCTAATACATTTTATTTCAACTATGCTTTTGTTTTAAGTGTGTCCTTTTTTTTTACAGATTTATAAAAGGAACTGTCTTCCTACTGGGAACGCTGCTTTTGGTACTGGATTTTCCTGTGACATTACGAGGTTAATTTGTATTGGTTCACAGTTAAAGATTGATGGCTTGGTTGGGAATTTGCATTCATCACACCCTTTGCAGACAAAAATGATTGATATAGCACCCCTTTGTAAAAGATGGGAGATCAGGAATGAGCAGTTTAACCTCATCGCGGCAGCGGCGACGGTAACGAGAAGCTTAGCGCTTACGTCCAATCGCTTGAGAGAGTTTCTGCTCCAAGCGTCGCAGGTGGGGTACGCAAGGCGAAATGGTCGGCCCGCAAAAGCCAGAAACCAGCATTCGAAGGAGTGTCATGCCGATGAATATTTAAGAAAATGGGAAATGAAGAAAGATGAAAACTCCATGCCTGTCACTAACCAGCGGTGTGAAGTGCACAGAGGCATTCTGTAATAAGTAAATTGTTAAATCAGTTAGTAGTGCAAGAGTAGAGATCCTTGACCCATGACCCAGACTTTCGGATTGTGTATTAAAATAAGCTAAGCTAAAAATAATAATAATAATCATTATAATAAATAGCATTATAAATACTAGTTTAAAGAGTTATTAGTGTATATATCTGGCCTGTTACAATGAGGATCAGTTTTTGAAATTCTGCAGAATTATGCTGAAAACTATAGAAGTTCGGTTACATTGAAATAAGACGTATAATGTGTCCTTAAACGGTCAATTAAATTCTCCCCTTTGCTAGCCAATGTGTTTGTCATTGCTCTGTTTAAAGGACATTTTCTCTGCTTATGTGGTAATGGACTCCCCCCATGGTTAACATGCACCTTTTCTTGGTAGCTTTCACAAGCCAGTAAATGTGTAACTGCAGTTTAAAAGCACTGGGGTGTGTTTTAGAATGAGTGATTTAACACACACCCTGTTTTTCTGCCCAAAACTCAGAAAGGCTGTTTTTTTTCTGCCTGTGTTGTTGTTAATGGGTTAGCGCCCTGCCAGCTCGTAAATCGCTTGCGTGGGGTAACTCTGGCTACGCTCTTTGATCCCACTTCGCTGCCTTGTGAGGAAGAGGAAAGGGAAGGGGAGATTTTTCATGGATTAGTATTTGCTCCTGTCCGGAGATTTTTTTTCCACTCTGCTGACATCCCGAAATCTCTGAATAATCAATCACCGGTGCCTCCCCCTTGTGCACTCTCTTTTTTATGGGGTTTTTTCCCGAATGGAGTTTCTCCGGCCCCCCGCACTTTACTGGCCACGCCCTGCCCTGCGTTACTCAAGCTGCTGTTACAGATTTCGGGGTGAAATTCGGTCCATAAACCGTCACTTCTGGTGAGAGGAGCATTTACACTCTGATGAAAGAGAATTTTCCTTTACATGGCAACAAATGCACTGGCCTTAGCTTTTAAACTCAAGCGAAATATGTGGGAAAACTGAAATTTTCAGATTTTAACAGGCATTAAGTCAAAACTTTTTATAGATTTTATTGTCTGTATATGTTGCAATTTGGGTCAGTAGAAAAGAAAAGAACTTAAACATAAAACAATAGAAAGCTAACTAACCTGGGAGAGAAACTGACAATCTAACGTAGTAACAGATGTTTCCCTCCAGAATTTTTGAAATTATGTTTAAAATATAATTACCCTCCTGAGGGATTGAAATTATCATTAACTTGGAAATATTATGGCCAATTAAAATCAAGGATGAGCGTTTTTAGGTGTGTGGGGCCTTGTGTTTATTTACTTAGTATTAGATCATAAAGCAAACAATAATGGAAAAACACTTTAGTAGATGAGCTATTAATGAACAATTATGCCACAACGGTTATAGATTCATATTACTGCAATTAGAATAATTAAACTAGCTAAAAAAAACTGCAATCTGTAACACTTGTAACACTTATCATTATGGTTGTTGAAAGAGTGATTTTATTTAAATACTAATGTAAAACAGATGTTTATTTAGAAACAGGTTGCAATACTCTGATATACCTTGTTAACTGGCTTATTAATTAAAACATTCACGAATGTCACAAAATACCTAACCTAATTCTTTTATTTCTAAATGGTTGTATTTTCATTGTGTGAAAAATCTTCTGATGGAGATGAAATAATTATGGAAAAGGTATGCATTTAATTTAAACACATAGAACAAATGTTTCATATATGCTTTTATTAAAGTTTAAAGAACACCATTTTTGCTTCCTTTTCCTTTTTCTGATGAGTTGGAAAGATTTATTGCACTGTATGTATATACTAAGGCCACAGAGCTGCGTTTAGGGTTTTATTGGAATATAAAATAGCTATAAAGTAAAAAAAAAAAAAGTAAAACAACAAAAAATGATGGACACCTGGAACCAAAAAAAAAAAAAACATTTGCCGGAAAGGGTGAAGCCATAGATGTAGCAGGGTTTGCTAGCTGCTACGCGTCAACAGCAATATCCATTCAGCTGCACAATCTCCCGCTGAAACGTGGCGGAGGCAATGTGTTTTTCCATTCTGTGCGCTAAGCCAGAGGTTAGCTCTGCGCATCAGCTGTAAATGTGTTAAACTGCCGGCGTACCCATTTGTGCAAACAAATCATGTGCCTCTCCAAACCCACCCCCCCCCCCACCCACGCTCTTCATTTAAGCAGGTGGTATTAGCGGGGACACCGAGATTGCCGTTATGCTGACCACAAGTCATCGACAAGTCAGCATTTCAAAGGCAATTTTCCCCAAGTGTCTGTTTATGGTACTGCCCTTGTCAGCTCTCTTGTTTCCATGCCCCTCTGCTACAAAACACAGCAAACCTGCAATATTTGACTGGAACTTTGGTACTTACTGCCCAATTTGTAAGGTCACAGCTTACAGGCCTCTGTAAACTTTACCTTTACCTTATTAATCGTATTTACTAAGTGGCACAGTAATGGGCCATTTAAGAAAATGCAGGCAAATGGCGATGAGAATGAAATGCATGTTTTCTCTTTGCTTGCAACTCAACATTCTCTAATTCCAAGTAGATAAGGTTAATGTGTATAATTTCTCATCCATCGATTCTCATGGTATGTCACTAGTCTAAAATAAAGTGTATAAATGTTCAAAGGAGTTCAAAATATGAGTGTCTAGCTCAAAGCGGTTGACACACAACTGTCTTTGCAATAAATCTTGCTAATCCATTTTAGCATTCACAGTATCAAAAATACTTCACTTTGGGTTCCTATGATACGCAGTATTAATTCACGGCTCAAACGTTAAATGCAGAAGTACTGTAAGCAGATTTTCTACTGATGGGTTTAGTTTTTTTTTCTCAAACATTTCATCTGTTGTCCTTGAGGGGATTCGCTTGAAAAAGCAAATAAATAATTATTTCGAATTCGTGCCAGGTTTCTTTTTTTTTTGCGTCTTTGTTCAAAAGAACAAGAAACTTCCCCATTTCCTGTCAGACAAGCTTAACTTCCAGTGGAGTTAAAGACCAGCAAAACGCTATTAAGAACAGGAATTGTTACTGTATGCCATTAGTTTTTGAAGCTTCTTAAAAACAGTAAAATATGAATAATGATAACTGTACCAAGTGTCATACAGCCCCAAAGTGTGCACTTGGCCATTGTGCAATAATTCCAGTTCCTTCCATGTCAGTTATTGAACAAATAAAGCATCACATGTTGAGCCTTCAGGTCAGAGTTAATTTAACCCCAACTCTCCTCTGCCTTCCGCCTGATGTCAGTCCTCCTCGCACACTCGTTCACTTTCTTCACTCCGTTTATTCAGTCAGTCTCTCTATTGATGATGTTCGGAGAAACAGCCCAGGAAGATCTAACAGGAAGTGAAATAATGCTGGCCCAGGTGAAGATAGTGTGGTGACTGTAAGGATCTGGCACAGTGAAACACACAATCCCGTGTGGTGCATACGCCTCTGCCGTGCAAATAAAAAGCCAGGTTTGTCCATGGGAAATGTACGGCCTCCGAAATACATCATTTAAATGGGAAGCATTTCCCAGGGGGGCTGTGGCAGAGACTTTCGACACTGTAATGTCAGAAGCACCTTCCAGAAATGGGCTGGCTGCAGGTCCTACTTTATTCTCATTGTTCGGCTCGCACAAACTCCACCTTAAACTGTCGTCCAGCTTTTTGCGGAATCGCAGCACTAAAACTGTAATGCTGGTTGGAATCCAAACACCATAAAATGTATCCAGAAAATAATCTTGAAATTATGTTATTATAACGTATTCCAAATGACACAAATGCATTGCTCCTTGAACTGAATGCTGAATTCTGTTTGAAATACCAACAGTACTGATGAAAATTTGAGCATATATAATCCCCTCATGGAAAGACAGTTACATTGTTTTATGTGTTGGTATGATTTTTTACAATCCCTACAACCTGCTACATAATGGCACATAAGTGTATATATAAATACACACAGGCACACACAGGCACACACACACACACACACATATATATTATATATATATATATATATTTTTTTTTTTTTTTTTTTTTTGACAAGAGATGCTAAGAGTAGAATAATCCCTTTAAAGAATATTTATTTCACATAGCTGCATCACTTAAATGTTTAAAGGTACTGAAAAAGTTTAAATTGTCACTGTAAGTACTGAGTCTAACAACTTCTGCCCTAGACTTGCATTAAATTTTAAAATGCTTCAATTTGGCAGATCCAATATTGAGTTTTATTAGTATTATTTTCCTCATAGCAAATTCTTTGCTAAATTCCCTTCTTCTGATGAAATTAAGATGCCCAGGGCATGTAAAGAGAGCTCCCTCATCTCGGGTTCACATGAGAATATTTCCATAGATCCAGATCACTCACCATTTCCTACCACAAGCGGGTCGGAGAAAAAAAAAGCCAGCAAACCAGCAAAGATGCTGGAAAGTAGGAATAACTCTTTCTGACATTGCAGCAGAAAGGAAAATATGGATTCATAGGATTCGCGCATGCAAGTCGATGGTTTAATTTGTGCAAGATGTAAGTAGAAAAAGTTGAAAAAGTCATGAAGAGAGCAAAGACTTTCTGTCTTTTAGACTAGTGTGCATAAGATGCGATCCAGCTCGCTGGCCACGCATATTAGAGCCTGAATGCGGTGCCGCATATCAGCAAACCAGCTGTAATAATAGTCTTGTTTTTTTGGTCTTTTTTCCTTGGAAACATGTTATTTGCTATTACCTCACTTCATTTGCATAATGTGTCTGATGGGGTATGAGCGGTGTGTGGTTTTTCACAGCAGTACCTTTTATGCCTCAAATTGAATAACGTTCAGGGTCTCAGGCTAATAAGCTTCTATTAAGTTAAACAGTGTCTTTTTAAGAAGTATAAATATCAAGAGGCAGCAATCCTACTTGCGTTTCGTAATCCAGACCTAACACATTGCTCCTTCTGGAACAGCGTGGCAGTATTTTAATATGAATTAGATTTTTTTGTAGTAGATTTTTTAATCATATTGACGTGTGGAGTGGGCAAAAGCGATCATTTACGATGCCAATATCGTTGCTGATCTCAGCATGGTAATAATTATTAAAACAGATTCATCTGAAATAAACACTGCTGAATATGTCACATCTGTGAAGTTGCCACAGCAAAGTGTGCAACATTAGGGAACGTAAGAATAGACACTGCAAAATAATAATAATAGAAAAAAACATAGAGACTGTTGACTACAGCTCTTAAATGTAATATTTATACCGCCGATAGCTAGTAGTTTTCAGTATGGTTTTATGGCGTCGAATAAGTCGCATCCTGGCATGGAGCGTGATCATTGATCGTTGATGCAGATCCACGTGTATCAGACTAACATGGTGGCTGCCCAGCACAGGAGAATGGAACGGACGGCGCCTTACACCGCGACCTGCCGACCCTCAGCGGGACGTCCATCTCCTCGACTCGGCGGCCCTAGTAGGTTCGCCAAGAGGCTCAGCGTGAAGACCGTCTCTTGATAAACTGTAAGCCATTCTTCAGAATTTCAAACGTCATATTGAAAAGAAAAAAAAAAAGAATTAAATGGCAAGGGCTGTCAAGATTCACTGAGCTGATTTTAGCGGTTAGCGTCGATAGGTGCTCCCAGGACATCACGTGGCCCCCGGAAACTCACGCCTGGATGTGCTCCCCCACCCCAAAAAAAGACCCTAGGCCCCGCGCTCTGGACTTCTCCCGGGCTTTCAGTCGCCGCGTCGGAAGAGACAAAGAAATAATAATAAATGGCGAGAAGGAAAGAACACAAATTAGATATCAAACATGCTGCGGCCCCCCCACCCTGCATTCGTTTGCCACACTTCTTTTTTTTTCCTGAAGAGTACTGAAGAAAACATGTGCTCATCCCAAGGCTGCGCTCCGGAGGTGTTAACTAATCTCCGATGGCCAGTCTGCGAGCGGCTCCCTCTAATTGCTCCCCCAATTTCAGTCTGGTGTGAGAGCAGCCATTGTAGCAGCCTCCCAGTCGTCCCCCAGAGGTTTCACACCTTCATTATCACTCTTTATTGCAGAACCTTCCATGGGCACTCAGCACCAAACAGCCATGCCGATAAAAATAGAGCTTTTTTTTTTTTCTTACCCACCCCCCAATCTTCTTTCAGTGGTTTCAGTTTTAATTACCAACGTTGAGCTGGAGCTGGCGTCCTCAGCAGGCTGTTTTTCACTAATTAAAGTGAGGACGGAGTTTATTGAAAGGACACCAACTCCACTTTCTCATCTATTATTAATGGGGTAAGACAAATAAATTTTGCATTCAAATGGCGGAGTCCGTCAAAGGCCGGGCGGTAGCTGGAGGAGCTTCCAGAATGTCGCTTCCGGGCAGCAGAGTTCCCAGGAAAACCCACCTGTGCTTAACGCCGCTCTGCTACCGACTGGGCCTGGCCCACATGCGCGTGGCATGTAACGCTAAGCGGCTACACACAGACCGGCTCCCTGTGCACCAAGGCAGGGCGCCTTAAACAAAGTAAGCCCACAACATGGACAAAATAAAGCTTTTAATCCTTAAAACAAAGTTCCCCAAGGCAAATCGTGCTTTTGGACAGGTATCATTTAAGCACTTCATTTTGAATACGTTATTTTATCATCTCACAGGTGTCACATATCTACTTTTAAATATATTCTTAAAATAAAAGTGTGATATTGTCTATAAATTAAATGCCACATTGCCTTACTCAGTGCAAACTTTGTCAAAGTTAAACAGAGTAGCGATCGCCGAACAAGAGGAAGGTCACAGATGGTACGCAGGTTAAGACCCGGACAATGAAATCAGGCAGGAAACGTGATAACTACAGTAGACGGCCGTGCAGATGAATGTTCTCCGTGACCTCCGGGCCCTGAGCCTCGCACTCCAGGACCACATTGTCCCAGCCTCCCTCCCCGACTCGACAGCTGGGCAGGTACCCTGATTGTAGAGCTCAGAGTCCACACTGGGCAAGTGACAAGTGGACAATGGTGAAGACAGCTGGGACCTCTGCTGAAAAAACAGGCTGTTAAACAGCCCCGCGCTTAAATACGCGCCTTTTTATTTACTCTCCTTCAGCTAAAGTGTCTTTTCCCCATCTGTGCATCCCTGTAGTTCACCACATTTTCATACATTTTATCAAATGTTACGGTTTATATGTTTTCAAATACAGTAGAAGGTGAAAAGTCATTAAAAGCCTACTTATGCTTTCCTTTGTCATAGCGATCAGTCAGTGTGAGTATCTATATGGGCTCAACATTCTTTTTGCACGTAAAGTTCAGAGAAACAAATAACCGAGAATTGAATATTATGCTGTTTGAATAAAAATCACTTTTTTAACAAAAAGTGTGTAACAGGAAGTAGGCTTAAAGGTGTTGTCAAAATGGAGCGATTTCGATCTGCTCCTCCGTTTTGGCCAGGGATCCCATTCCCTGATGGGTCTGTCCCTCCATGCTGCATTTCAATGCATATAAATCTGTACGTTAATCACGTAACCTTTACCTGCAGTGAGAGTGACGACGGGCCCGGACATTCTGCAAAGAGAAGACAGTAACTGTCTCTCTATTTTAGTTAAAGGTATTTTTGCGAGTTTGGTCTTTTACACGCAAGCACTGCCTATTTAGAAATGCTTTAAAATGTGCACTTTTATATAGTGCATGCTAATGCTTATGGTTACATGAGATGCATCACTGAAAGCTACCCTATGTGTCTTCTGTGAAAAAGAGGAGCATTTACTACTTGTGTTGTCAAAAGACAATAAAGGCAGGCCTCGGATTAAGAACTCATACTTATGAACGTAAAGCCTATCATATAAAAAAAGCTGGGTTAAATACAGTTGTTCATAATAAGGAGCGCACACACTGCTTTGTGATGCTCATGAAAACGGCTTCAGCTCTTCGTCAGCTTGACCATTTGTCAAATACTAATACTGCTCAGATCAAATGATTTTCTTTTACATGAACATATTTTAGTATTTCTTATTGTATATGCTGAAGAACAATTGCTTTTGTGATGCTATAAATTCATAATGTGAATGGCTACTTAACAAGAAAATCTGTCTGGGATAGTTAATAGTGCTATAATAATAGTATAGTGAAGATCAAAATAGCACTTCATATTTTCCATAAAGGCTATGTTCCCCCAAATTAGTCACTCTTATGAAAATATTTTGCTGACACCACACAGCTCAAAAAAGAACTTCAGTCCATCTTTTGGCCAAGCAAACTCCATCAGATTTTTGTCTCGCACTCCTCTGCCCCAACTGTGTACTTCGCCTCTTAAAGTCCAGACCAAAATAAAACTTTCCTGCCTCTCTGTCCTGTCCACATTATACTCGAGTCCCCTCAATTCGAAAAATAGATTTTCAATTACCTACAAAGTGCCTGGAAGCTTTTACATTTTACCACCTGACCCCAATTGAACTGAGCTTTCTTCAGCAAAATGACATCCTTAACTCCTATGTTAGTGTTCCCACTTACACTGTAATTGGCTCCGATGGTGGCCTTTCATCTCCGAGCTCAGCCTGGAATCCCGTAGAACATTCCAGGCCTCATTGTGTAGACAGCAGGCTTTATATGAAAGAAAAAAAAGAATGGATGTGTGCTTTTCTTGGTGGAAGTTGTTCACTCCAGCCATGCTGGTGGAAAACAATATTGTCTGTGACACCTCCTGAAGAAGACCTCAGTGTGAGGCCCAGGATTACAGCATAAGAACCAGACACACAACAGCGTCTGTGGAAAGTGGCAGCCCATTTGCATATAGTGTTTGAAAACAGGTTTCCGATTAACACCGTTCTATATATAACAGGATGCTAGTTCTCTGTTCTGAGGAATACACTGAGAAATGTTTTGTATTAAATATTTGACAAGTTTTTTTTTGTCTGTTTTCCAGACACACTCAAGTGTCCTAAACTGCTGATATTACCACAATGACAGGAGGTTCAAGACACTTTCTATAAGCAGTGTGAATTTCCAGACAATATATATCAATAGAACAGTGAAATACTTCAAGTTAAAACAGTGTTTTTGGGTATAATTTTCACATTAACAAGATTCTTTCATGGTGGGCAACAATACTCTTTTACCACTTTACCTTTCTTTGAACAAAAATGGACAAAAAAGCATATTGAAATATTCATAAACAAAATTCAGTGATTTAATTTGATGCTGACCTGATGGGTAGTGTAAAGCTCACCACTTCCAGACAAGATTTAAAAGAGAAAAACAGCACAACCTCAAAAATGTCCTGAATTATTTCATTAAGCACTGAATCTGCATTTTAAAAATACATGTCTCTCTGGTGGGGATTTTTCCATTATCCCGAGAAGAGGATGTAAAGGTCATGGACCCTAATGCCTTATCAGTAATTCACCATTGCCTGGTTATTAAGGCCAGCTTACGCAACGAGCACTGAAGTACTGCAAGGGGTTAAGGTGAATTGATTGCCTCTGGACATGTTAAACATGACCCTGTGAGGGCTCCACTCCGAGCGTGCCAGCAATGTGCCTCACTACTCTAAATAATCAGTTACGGCAGGCCTTTAATACAGGCCTGGAGCTCGAGGAATTACCTCCAGGAGATGTTTTCCATCACCTTGAAAATAATCAAAAACCCATAGTGTGGCACGTCTGAGGCACGTTATCGGAGTGGGAGCAGAAAGAGCCTCACCTCCGCGTGGCGGCTTCAGACAAATGCTGCCCGGCCGGCCCGCTCGCCGCTAAATGTCGGGGAGCGAGAGCTGTTGTTTAATGACGCCCGTACATAAGAGCTTCATTTAGCGTACCGTTCCCCCCCCCAACACACACACACACACACACTTGGAGGTGCCAGCTTGCATGTCGGGGGCTGCCGGAGGATAATTATGGGGGAACTTGGACCCAATCTGTCCGTATCCACCCGCCCCACCCTCCCCCCCACCCCTTAAAGGGGAGTTTCCCTTGATTAGGCACACTCTTGCTCAGGGTACCGTCCCCATTGCGGATGGCAGTTTTAAGTCCATCAGAGGGGCCTCAGCTGCCAATGTGTAGCGATGAATTACACGCTATAAGAAAGTGTTGACAGGAGCAGCTGGACATCAGAGAGTGATGAAAAGAGAAGGAAATTCATTGAGAACTCCAACAGACTGACCAGGGCAGAGAGGGAACCTGCCATCTGCTGGAAGCAGGCAGAAGTTCAGCGCGGCCCGGCGAGGGGAAACCTCCTCTTCGGGCTGCAGCACCGTGGCTTTTGTTTACTCAGCTCTAAATTTCTACGCTATATTACTGCACTGGCTGGCTCCTCTATGTAATTTTCCGTCCCTTGCGATGGTATTAATTAGGGCTTGGCTGTAGCCCGTAAGCGAGTCCATTTCATTGGCTAATTCTTTAAAAATAAATCAGTAAGGGAAGAAAGCACACAAGACACAGATTAGTGCTTCGAAATATCGTCTCGTCTCCAATGTAATGGTTTGTGAAGACGCACTATTTGAAAAAAAAAAATCACTGATCCAGACATGTTGAGTTGGTCGGTGTCATTAATGTTTTCTAAATTTATGCAATATGTAAATGTATAGTTGAGTAATTCAAGTACCCCACCATTCAAGAGTATTTACATATTCAAAAAAGAATGAAATAAGTGCAGATAGATAGATAGATAGATAGATACAATATAATACAAAGGTGTAAGCGTTTCTTATGATCTTAATTGTGTATACTGCATTTCTATTTTGTCCTGTATAATAAGAGTAACGTAATTCACTGAGAGACCCTGGTGCCAGAGTTGGTCTGTTCCAGAGCTAAAATTGAATAACAAAGAAGGTTTAACACTCGCTGTTCCACAACCTTTATATGGTAAAATATGCTAATTGTTCCTGTAACAGTTTTTACAGGGATGGTGGATAAAAAATCAGAACAAAACTAGTTTTAGATTATGCGATCGTTACATTGAATCAGAAGGAGAATTACAGTAATAGCGCGCACACACATTATTACAGTATGTTATTCCAGCTGAAAGTGATTTGTGGAGGAGGCATATTAGTGAATTTAATGGTGAAGTGAGCCGTTGATTCCACCAGTGCCCTGAGGTCAACGGAAGTTCTCTTGGTGTGATTTCACTATCCACTATATTAATGAGTTGCCTTAAGGTGCAAATGATATTTTAATAGGTGTTACTTAACTAGAGTGGCTCGAGCACACACAAAAGCTTCCATATCCTCAAAAATAATTCTCTTGCTTGTTAGAAAAAGTAATTAAATTGTCTGAATACTCATACTAACACAATGAAAAAGTGCAGAGAGTCGTCATTCTGGACTTTATGATTTTAATATTAAAAACTTTTTGTACAGTTCAAGTTAACGTACATATTTTTCTTCTAAGAATGCTTTCTCTGCTTTTCTGAAGGGTATTTTTTCTTGAAATTTTGTGAATCATTGGAAACCAAACAGGCCTAAACCGGTTGTAACTTCTCGGATTTTTCCAGCAGTTTCAGCCTCCCTGTGCTTAATTTACAGCGATTTAATATGGCACACTCTCTCTTCATTGTAATCTGTTTTTTTTATTTTCTCCACTCTACCCCTGCTAACAAAAAATCTCAATAAATTTGTCTGAATCTTTCCATAAAAACACCTCAGGTTGAACACCAGACTCGTCAGAGACATCGTGTTATTTGAAACAGCAAAGACTTAAATGTTTACCCATATGAGTGTACGCCACAAATGTTAATGCTTAAAAATAGGACTGCTGTCACACTGAGCTGAGCTTGTGGGTCAATAATAGCTACTGTAGAAATCACGAAAACATACTCTGTGACTGCGTTAGAGAATGAGCCTCATTTACGCATAAAGGAAGGCTTCTTTCAGGATCCCTGACATCAGCCTGTACTTAATTAGCTGTCATCAGCTGAGCTCCACTGAGGAAAGAGAGTGACTAATAATTAATGATAAAACTCTGTTCAAGTACAACCATGGACAAAAAGGAATTGTGTCGCAAGGTGTGCCCCTCTTAAATATGACTGTTCTGTTCCTCTGCTTACATGTGACCTGGGAATCCAGCTTTCTGCGCAGAAGGGAGATAGAGGGACAATTTGTACTCGACTCCATCTGTTTCTCTCCTGGTCTGTGCAGAGAAGAGAATATGAATCTGCAGTCATGAAAATCAGTGCAGAGTTATGTGAACGAAATTAAGAAAGAAAAAAAAAAACGTTTTGAGAGTAACGCCCTGGGACAACTGGACATCCTGCAGGTCTACTAATCCACTGCTGCCCTCTGGATCTTTAGTCTGAAAAGATCCTCCAGTATGAAAGAAAAAACAAAACGTGGAAATTATATGAACTCATGCATCGCTTAGCTGCTGAAAATAACAGTAGTAAAAAGTAGTATGCACCTTTACATGGAGAGTGCACTCTTTAATCATGCATTAGGGACCATCTGGAAGCACAAAACGATACTGGACAATGAGTAATCTTCCCGAGTTTCTAATGGGTAAATTAACCAGCCCTCTTTATGACATCTGAAGTATGACCGTGCACCTAAACTGAGTGTATATTGTAAAATCAATTGCTTTATTGATCAGCAACTAATTAGAGGTAGACAAACAATCTAAATGCACATATGCTGGTCCTCTTTGTTGTGCCAATACTCCATGGGGTGGATAAATTCGGTGACAGATGATTTGGGGCAGATAGGGGATGAGATAGAGGTATGTTCTGCGCTCACCACCACTTGCGATTGGCAGGAATTCCAGACCTCGTTTTAAGTGGCACTGGGAGCCAGTTGGAAAACAAACAGTCTGCTCTATAGCCCAAGAGGTCTGCCTGCATTTTTCTACTGGGCTACGGTTTATGGCAAAGGGCTCTTTTACCACATGCTGCATACATATATAAAAGTGTGCATTAAAGGAAGTCCAACCAGCACCCTGAAAATGCCCATTACGCTAAATCACCCTGCCCAATGAAAATGGAATAATGGCGGTGGGCGAGCATACAAGCCAGGCCGTTTGCTACTCCGATTCCAGTTAATTCAATATATGACGCATAAAAATACGGTGGCCAAATGGGCCAGAAATGAAGCTACAACTGGTGTAGTAGTAAGGACAAGGGGCAGTGGCCAGGGACAGCTCGAAAACGAGACCTAACATCTGAGCATGTGCCAAGTGAGGTCAAAGTTCAAGACCCCTGGCCATGGAGATCAGGGCAGGTCCCAAGGGGGTGTGTGCAGAAAAGGTCACAACAATATGCTCATTATGGAGAACGTGTACCCCTTTAACAAAACACTGACCGCCTTCATTCAATTACTTAGGTTCTAATAGGGTGGAAGTAGATTGTTTAAACAACCTTAGCCTAAAAGAAGGGTGTATCTCTGGGTGTTGTTTGTTTTTCATCCTCCTCTCCCTTCCCATCAGCCACTGGGCAAAAGGGAGCATAGAAAATTCCACCGGAAGGAGGATGTAAGCAGCGTCTCGCCTTGTGAATTAGGGAGCTTGATGCATATGAGGAAGCAGGCCTCTTGCTGTTCATTTATCAACATGGGTGGGATTATCAATTTGGGGCTTCGTTTTACAATCAGTCCGAAGCCAATCACGTGAGTGGGATACTCTGAAGTAAAAGGGAAAATTAATAGCCCTCCCCACAAAAGTCCCACAGTTCTTAAGACGCTCAAAGTGCCCATCCTAACTTAACTGGATTAGCTGTAATAAGTAAACAGAGGAAGTAAGTATGGCATTGCACTCATTTAAAAAAAGTCAGGAAACAATTGCGCTCTAGTGTATGTTTCAGGCAGATGTCAGCATCCAATTAAAGCACATTCACTGGCAGGTGTAAGGCGACCTCCGGACGGGGTTGGGGGCAGGGGAAAGAACTTCCTGAATGTATGTTTTGGCCTTTTAATAATGATGTGATTAAGTGTTAAACTTGGGTGGACGTTAGGAATCGAACCTCTGGAGGCACGAGCCAGGGGCTTGTTAATTATTAAAATGCTTACATCAGCCAATCACTAGCAGTTACTATCATTAATTCTGTTGTAATTTTAAGTGCCGAAACACAAACACTCATTCCCATTAATCAAAATGATTTTATTGTTCTTGATCTGCTCGCTGGGACTCGTTTAATGCATCACCCTGCTTCAAGCTCTGCTTTGCTGTTACAGAGATCTGCATCTTCTCATTACCTGCTTCCCTTATTGTAAGAGAAAAGAAAAACTTAACTTAAGATGTTATAGAATTATAATATATAATGGTAAAAAACTAAGTAACGTCAAAAGGGACTAAAAGAAAGACACTATACACTATACATTTTACCTGCAGGTACACCCCATGTATAAAGTATTAAATGCTTACTTAACACCAGCAATATACTTGTCCTATTACTTTATGTACCTAACTCTTCAAAGGCTTATGTTTAGATGAGTTTCTTGTCAAGCTGAAAAAAGATGGTTTTTTTAAAATCTGCATTAAAAGTTGGGACACAGTTAAAAACAATTCAGTAATAATTGTTTTTATCACTGAATAAATGTAGTGATTATTCCTTCTGAGGTACCTGGCCTAATTGAAACACAGAATAAAACTTGCCTCCTCAATACATTCAGGGGCACGTACTGGCGCTTATATTGTACATTAAACATGAAGCCAGCTAGAAAGAAAGAAAGAATTCCTTACAAGAGAAGATTGGCAGGACTGTGGGTAGGGAGACTGGGAGTGGATTGTGTGTCTGACAAAACATGACTGTTAGCACCTTACAATGCAGTGCGTCACATGTAACTGTTAACGTCTTATAATGCAGTATCACATATAATTGTTAGCATCTTACAATGCACTGTGCCACATATAACTGTTAGCATCTTACAATGCAGCGTCACATAACTGTTAGCATCTTACAATGCAGTGCGTTGCATGTAACTGTCAGCATCTTACAATGCAGTGCATCACATGTGACTGTTAGCATCTTACAATGCAGTGCATCACATATAGCTGTTAGCATCTTACAGTCCAGTGCTTCACATATAACTGTTAGCATTTTACATTGCAGTGTGTCACATATGACTGCTAGCATCTTACAATGCAGTGCCTCACATGCAGCTCCAAAAAGAGGCCAAATTCCAGCCCATCCATACATTTTCCATACCAGCTTTTCCTAAACAGGGTCACAGGGGTCAGGAGGCGGCGCTGAGGGTGCAAGACTGAGAATTACCCATGACGGGGCGCCAACTCAAATTAATTTAATATATTTATAAAATTAAGTGAATGTTTCGTTAGAAATGTTGAGCCAGTTTCTTTGAACTGATTTATTTGGATATATTTATCTATTAACACACAAAAAGCAGTGAACACTGGTTGCAGAAATAATATTTACATTGTTAGCTCAAGCTACGCTAGTGCGAAAAAGGTCATTCGTGAAAGTGGTAAGGCATGTTCTTGGAGGCAATATGTGGCATGTGGTTATATTGGCAAGTCATTATGATGATATCAATTTGAAAAAGAGGAGTTCTGTCGAGTTCATGTAGGTCATCAGCATTTAACACCAATGAAAAAGGTAAAAATGAAACATACCTTTGTTATCACGGTTTCAGCCAAGGTATGGTTGCACATGTTATTACCAGGACCTGAACAGCCTAGAATGGTCTGATGGTCCTATAACACTGTGGGGTGCTCTTTCTGCTATGGCATTGTGTCCATCAGCAGCTTAGACCAGAGCAGCACCATACAGTCCTGATTACCATGATGCTGCATTTCTCCCCTGCTGAGAGAAGCTATCTTTCCGGAAAGCAATGTTCCAGTCCATGGGGCAAAGACAGTAAATAGCAGCGATAAGATACCAGATACCAGGCGGACACGATTCTCTCAAGCGTCTCAGCATTGTAGAGCTTTTGCAGGACCTTTCCGGAGAGAGCCTCGCAACAGTGGCATCAACCTCAATCAGACTAATATGAATTTTGGCAAATTCCAGCAGAACAATTCCAAGGCCTTCCAGATATCACGCATCATTCTCATGCTATCTCAGCAGAACGCGGTGCTCTATCGGCCTATTTAATGTCGCTTTGCAGTGGTTTCCATTTTTACGTACTAGCGGTGCGTGCGGATTTACACCATTAATATCCACAAGCTCGTGTTCACAAAATTACGGATAGGTTGAACAACACCTCAGCTTCCATGTGTTCCTGTTTACTTCGTATCTCCCCCTCTGATTGAACAGAATAGTACAAAATCTATAGGAACACAAATAATGCAACGTATCGGTTCCTCAGTATTTCAAGTCTAATTGCAGCCATATGCAATTTTAAAGGGTGTTCTACCTTCTAATGGTTCCCTGGAGAGAAAGAGGTTAATTGATGCAGCTGTTGATAGCTTTTACACATGATGCAGGGAACAGATCTCCCCAGTGGCTGTTATTAAAGTAAGTGTTTAATGAAGTGATAAACAGAAGCCTCTTCTGCTTTTCAGACTAAAAAAATGCCTGAACAAACATGCGTCTAAAAAAAAAGGCTGTAGGTATGAATGCTAATCCATCTGTCGGATACCAGGGGCTGCTTCTCTGCCACAATGGATTTCCTAATCGTGAGGTTCTGTGCTGTTAGTTGTGTTTAAAAGTATCCCCAAGCACAGTACCTTTCATATATATCATCATCTAGTTGCTCCAGTTCTATGAAAAAAAATCATTCATATATGTAAAATAGGCACCCAGTCAATAATATCTGACTAGCTCACAATATGCACTGGTAGAAAATTCTAGGTGATCTTAACTTTCCTAACATGCTGATTTGCCCAGAAATGGAAAAATGAGACCTAGAATTATGCGTGTGTGCCTATCTAACATTCTGAGTGTTTCTCCTGCTTGGTTTGTTTCATACATGCCCATGGCACTTTTTTCTAATTTCTCCTCATTTAGGCATTCTGTAATTGCTTTGTGTGTTTTGGGAAAGCGGGGTGACCACCTCAGCTTTTCATAATTTCAGTGTATCCATCTTAATTATGTATTCAATTACAATAAAATGGATTGTTCTGCCCTCACTTGTCCTATTTAAGGTCCACTTAAGAGATTCCATATCCCCATTGACTGGATTCCTTTGTAATGCTCAATACAATGCCAATGTCTATCAATGGCTTCCTACAAAGCCCTAGGAAGCACAACACTGGGTTTGTTTTGGTGCCTGACTTCATTGAAGAAGTTGTCTAAAGGGTTTTGCAGTCAAAGGCACAAATAGACGTAAACAGAACAGGAACCACGGCATGATTGGAATGGTTGCAAAGGAAGGATCATCTTTGAAAACAGCTGCCAAACGTGGAACTGATCCAGAAGGCTTAGTTTGATTTTATTTTCCACAGCCAGGTTCTGCCGATTGACCTAAATAAAACGCATATTTGTAGCGTGAATTTCTTTGAAGATTGCATCAAAAAGTAAGCATAGCTCTCATTGGAATTCTAAGCATTCGCAATGCCAGAACGTGCAAGTATCCATTTACCGATTCATATTATAAAATGTTAAGCATTGCAGATAATGTGTAGCTACAGACTATAGATAATTCATTGATGATACCCACATGTGATTTAAGGAAGCTCCTGCATGAACATTTGTCTAAGTTCTGCCAGTAACCCAAAATAAAACAGGCTTAGCTCTTCAACAACCATGTCATTGCAGACTGCATCAAAAATGCTGCATGGCACTCATTGCATATAAAAAAACGTATCATATGGGTTTGTTTTGGTTCAATTACTGACAGCCAGTCAGAGACGAGAAGCTGAATATTCATGAACGTTGAGCAGATTTGTTTTTACATGAAGACGATTTTAACTTTTTAACAGAGTGATACTTTTGGTAGATCATGCTATGCACTCCCAACTCTCTGTCGACCACAGGTGAACTGTAAGGCGGAGCAAGAGCAAGGCGTGGCATGATAATGCCTTTGACTGAGTGTGCAAATAACATATCTGGTACGTTAGCATGAACCTTCGATTTCAGCAATTAGGAGATTTAGAGAGAGAATAACAATCTTTGAGGGCTATGTCAAGGAAGAAGGGGTTAATGCTTCTGACCATGATATCTGTAGAGAAATCGAAATCTGTAGGTCCTGAGGACATGGAGGTCAGGTTACGAAAGTTGATAAAAGTCATGCTCGCGTGAGCGGATTGACAAGCGCCCCGTCCCCGTCACCGAGCGGCAGTGCCACGCCGTCCCTGTGCCGTGCCCAGCTAGGTGACAAATCCGGGCCCACGGCAAGCCGGGCACCTGTTCTCAAATCAGCAAACTCCTGCTAATTTGGCCTCAGGCACACTTACAAGTACATTCAACATATGTTTTTACATTCATTTGCAGCACCCATCGCAGCAAAGAACCTGGGCAAAAAGCTGGGAGCGAATGACAGTCGAGGACAGTAAACATCCCAATCCTACGGACCGGAGCCGCTCTGACAGCAAATTCATTAGTGGAGTTTTATTTTCCCAGTCAGCTTCTCGCCTGATCCGTCAGCCTCCTCCATCCTGATTACCACGAGACGCCAATTTCAAAGAGACATCTTAATAGTGATGTCAACGAATTAATTAGATGTGTTAATGAGCTAAAAGCAACCCAAATTAAATTAATGCAGTAATAGGCACAGACAGTGAAATTAGCTTCAATTTCTGTAAATGATTCTGAAGTGTACACAACATCTCAGTCTGCATGAACATTCCCATCCCCCAAAGCTAATCAAGAAGTACATTGCAATTAACTGCTTAATTACAGGCAGTCACCGCTCAGAAAAATCATGCGCCATTAAGTAATGGCTCTTATAGCATGAAGGTAAGCTTTATTCTTTTTGCTGTATGTAATGGTCTTCGGGGAGATCAGGGGACCAAGTTCTGCCAAGACGGTGGAAGCTCCAGTTTTGTCTTTGCTGGGTTTTATCCCTCCAGCTGGAAGCTTCTAGGAGAAATTTTTGACAGCCAGATCCTACTGTTTTACTCGGGGTTTCGTAGCTAATTGATTTGCCAACTACTTGGACGCCTCAATCACAAGCGCTGTATATGTGTCATCACCTTTCTCCCTGTTTGTTTCCAGATTTTTTTTTTTCCTCCGGGCAGTTCTGGGCAGTTGGACTTCCCCTTTCATCAGCAGATCTCATTTGGCAGATCGCGCGTTCCCGGGAAGCACCGAAAGCTGCCGGCAGGGTTCAGTCCAACACATGACTCCCAAAACACATAAGGAAGATTCTGTTTACAGACCCTTTGTGAAGTGGTTAAGCCCAAATAAGGATGAGGTGAAAGGAGATGCGCGTGAGAACGTTTGATCAAAACCATTCGAAATTGTATATAACCACAATCTATATTAGAAATTAAGTAAGCTAGCTGGTTTTGAATTAAAAATAAATAACGCAGGGTGAAAAAACAAAAAAAAACAAAAACTGCACTAAGGAACTAGCTAGGCAACCCACTGTAGACGAGACTTCCTGGGGTCCTCACAGAGCTCACCGCACTAAAAGACCCTAATTAGTCCCCACGCCCAGCTCATGGCGGACTCCAAGGTAAGCACCCACTGAACAATTGCCCATTGTTGCGCACACATTCATCACGCCAGGCTCCTCCTTAACAACCAGCCGCTCCCCCGATAGACGGGGGGGGTGCATGGCGTTGTGAGAGGAGGCTCCCTGAACACAGAACAGATGCTGAGCACTAGTGCTCCAATGCTTTTGCTGTTTTTTTTTAAGACGCATTAAAATGATAAAGAGCCGCTCTCAGACGGAGGCCCGCCACCCGATCTGGGAGCACGCGGAGGTGCAGAGGCCGCGGCGGGAGTGGGGGGGGGTTGGGGGGGCGCGGCGTCGGGAAGAACAAAAGGCGCGTAAACGTCGTGCAGTAAGCCACAAAGGGAGGCAGCCGGCTTCCACAGGCTCGCTCCCCGCGCCGGGCTCTGTCTGCGTGCCGCCCAAATGTAATTCACACTTTCATTATTCCTCTCCCGATTTTACACGTCGTAATTAAGGTTCCATTACGCGCACGGGGCTCGGCGTAAACGGTTATTTATTCTTCCATTAGCGCGAAATAACGCGAGCTGCCCCGGCTAGACACCACGCGTGAGTCGGCCGCCGACGTGCTCCCGCGCTCCCCCGCGAGAAGAGCAGCCTTCTCGCCCTGCAAGGCTCCGCTTCTGGGGCTAATTTGACCTTCTGCGGCGGTAGATAGCGGATTCACGTGTCGCTCTGAGATTTGGCCTTTAATCCCGAGCATCCGCGACTGGCGCCCCCATTCCCTGATCTCGATCGCAGGCTGCCGCGCGCCTCCCTCCGTCTGTGCTGCCGGGGCCGCCGCCACCTTCTGCTGCCGCAGGGGTGGTTGGCAGATCCTTTGTCCCAACTGCAGGCTTGGCGTCTGGTCAGGAGTGGGCCTTGACAGAGTCTGTTCACAGGAGGGGTTCACCGATATTGCTTTCCCCTTTAGCCAAAGTCAGGCAGGCGACCAACACTTCTAATTATACACACACACTGATGGACACACACACACACACACACACACACGGCATCTCCAACTTCTCTAACCGCAGGGATCATGTGATGAAGATAGCGATTACCAAGCAGGGCCATTCTGAGGTAAAAATCCGCATGTAGACACCCGAAATTGCAGTCTACCCACACAATCAGCTTGATTCACTCCTGGTATTCAGAAGGTGACCCATATTTTCACCAGAACGAGGCAGGTTGTAATAACCGATAACATTTCTGACCAACAATTCCTTAATAAGAAGTCAAACATGAGGCATAATGCTGTTTAAATATTGAATAAGAGGTCCAGCTCCTCTCTCAGCTCTGTGTCACCGTGTTCCCTGGCCCTGTACCCGCAGGACCTCTGTGCGGACCCCCACCTCTTCGTCAACGGCATCAGTGCGCACGACCTGCAGCAGGGACAGCTGGGAAACTGCTGGTTTGTGGCGGCCTGCTCCAGCCTGGCCTCTCGGGAGGTGCTCTGGCAGAAGGTGAGTCCTCAAAGACACAGAACATTAAACGCTTAGATGCTCTGCC
>JAODKK010000093.1:21958391-21970533 GCA_026774405.1 Petrocephalus microphthalmus | reverse complement strand
GAGTGAGAAATAAAGACTGGCTTGTTGGGGCAATAATGCAATCAGGGGAAATGCTCTGTCTCTCTTCCCACGCTGAAAGCTTTTGTTGTTTTTTTTTTGTCTCCCCCACTCCCTCTTTTCTCCCAAAGCCGGGAGGTTTTTCAGGACTTGAAAGCAAACAAATTTCCAGGGAAAACAGGAAAGTCTATGCAGAAAAGCCACGGCAGGCTGGAAGGATACGAGGCTCCCGCCGCTTGCAAGATGAGGCACGGAGGCCGGGCAGCCTTCCAGGAGCAGCCTGACACACGCGTCCGGAGCGCCGAGCGAGGCGGGACACCTCTGAACCTGAGACGCGGTACAGCGGACGAGAGAGAACCTGTCCCAGGATGCAAAGCTGGAACTGGAACACAGCAGCCGAGTGAAAGTAATCTCTGCAGCTGACCTTTACCTGTCATTATCTGATATTCTCTTTCAGATCTAAGGTTTCATTCATAGCCTTATTCCACGCTTAATCACCAATTAAGTGCACCAAACATAAATAAGGTTTCACACTACTTATTCGATACAAAGAAAAAATTATACTTTTATACTGAACAATTTGCTTCATTCCACATCCAATAAATATCCCACATTTCCTCCTACATTTAAGCAGTTCCGTGAAAACCATACGCTTCTGTGCATTAATGAAAACGAGCAATGGCTGGTTGAGAGTGAATGCTTTCTCCTTAAAACCCCCTGCAATATGGGCAAATTTCCAGAGTGTCAGTTATTAATCCAAAGATTCCCAAAGATCTTCTTCACTATCCCTAAGAAACAGATCCCCTGATCTTCCTAACGTACCTGTTGAGGCAAAAAGAGCTTTTCCTCCAATTTCATCATCAATTACCCAACGGGGGTGAAGACAAAAGTCAGCATGTATTTTGTAATGCTGTATGTATGAGGCACCTTATTACATCTGTATATACAGAAAGAGCCCAATTAGATCATATTAACACTAAAAATAGCTTAATCCTCCTCAATGTAACACTAAATCTTGACAATACAAAAATAAATTCCTAATTGTGCCTCAGGATAAATGTTTAACATAAAAAAAAGTACACCCACTGTGTGATTCATGCAGTGTTTGACATACACGTCATTCATGGTCACCTTCCCCATAGTCCGATGCTATGGGGTAGGTGACCAACATCTTGCAGTCTGCTGCAAAGCATGTGGTCCTATTACCACAGCGCTAAGGTGACGTAATGACATCCTGAGAAGGAGTGAATGAAATCCGGAAGCTTCCGGGACACTTCAGAGTTACGTCCATGACGATCACCACAAGACGACAACTGTCTAAATGATTTTTGCCAAAACAGATGCTGTTAAGCGACAGAGCTGCTGTATCAAAAGGCGGTCTGTAGCAATTACGGCACCTTTGATACACCAACATCCTTAGCAACAGCAGAGCACTGGGGCTTTAAACATAACCGCAGCAGGGTTTAAGAGAATCTCTCAGTCTTTTAATATGGTGTGAATAAGTTCCAAAATAAATTACCAGTTTGTTGTTTTCATAAACATCTTCTTTACGAAGGGAGTCAAAGTTTCTAGAGAAAAAAAGAGGGAAAATTAGATAAAATCTGAAAAAAGATTAAACTAATTTACACATAAAAGATTTGTGACTAGTAAACCCATGTCAATGGAAAAATTGTGATTTTGTTTATATGCCCACTAAACTGATTATGGTCTTGTAATTAATGTTATATAAACGATCAGGATACAAATCCTTAGTAAGATTCACATTGATTAAATTCAAGCTCTAGTCTTGTTACTGATAACACACTGATACCATTGTAAAGCCCCCACTAAACCCCAGTGAATAAAGACGGTATACCTGAAAGTGAATGTAATAATGTCAGCTGACCTCAAATGGACTTTCACATTTGAGTTATTTTATAAATTAAGTACACATATAACTTACATTTTCCCCCATTTATTTAATACATATAACACATTGAATTATGTCTTGAAAATGGTTGTTAACAAACTTGGGATAATCACTTAACAGACACTTATAGTTAAAACCCCTTATACTGTGTTCAAAATTGAGAAATTCTTTTGTGGATTGTCATCTTACTGGAAGACAGTCTTAAGGTTCCTTTAAAAAAATCAATCTGAAACAGAAGGGAATTTTCACTTAAGACAGTGGCAAGTTTCAGTGCTTTGTCCTCGGGTAATGTCTAACAGCTGTTACACTAAAGCAGCTCCAAGTTTCTGGAACTGAGAGTTTGTAAGTTAAGAGACTCTGCTCTGACAGAAAGAAAACTTTTAAACAGCAGATCCATTAACGTACCTACATTTTCAGTTTATTATTATTAGCTCACTTACGAAGAGTGCCTAATTCTTTATCTATGAGATAGGTAGACTGATGTTTGTTATAATCTAGTGAAAAGTTTGCCCTAAATAGGGGCTGGTTTTGGCTTTGTTGTTTGTAACGCTGTGTAAATGGGTACTCCTAACCGCTTTAAGTTTTGTTTGCATGTTTGTTTGGCTCCACTCACACATTCCAGTATTATTTCTACAAACAAACATGTGCAGAAAGGCTGGACGCCTGGTGCTCTTTCATTCTTAATCCGACCGGCCGCATTTCTTCCCGGACAGATTAATCTTAATAAAGGCGCCGCATCGCGCCGTTCCTTACATGAGGTCCGGTCTGTGCTTGTGGATAAGGGCACAGAAAGCCAATCCGTCCCTGAAGGAGGTCGTCATGTTGGTGATGGCCACATCCCGGTAGCCCTCACACTGGATCCGGCACCACTGCTGGAGTGCCTTAACGGCAGCCATCCCTAGCGAAAAAATCACGCGTTTAAAGCGTCAGTCGGGAGTTTTACCGAAATTCGGCGCGCATCCAGATCGCGAGTTAAAGCGACTTATTAACAAAGCAAAAGCAGCAGATCTAGCGCTAACAAGCATCACAGACACGCTGCCGGTAATACTATCCGCCACAAAGCGCAACAATACTGTACCTGGGAAAAAGTTATCGTCGTGGCGTGTTGTGGGAGGAGCTAGATTATCCGAAAGTATTAACAATTTAAGAGGAAGTTAAACTGAAAAGAAAGACTACTATTGTTGCATTAACGTTACTTTTGAAACTGACAAAAATCAGAATTTGAGATTCATTCTAGATGCATGTGTCTTTGCGTGTGTATACTTATATTTATCCCATCACGTGATCATGGGATATTAAATATTGTAATATTTATAAAAACGGATCATTTAAATTCTTTTCGATTTTTTTTAACTCGCTACACCAAAAAACAAACAAATGAAACTGGAAACGGTCACTTCCTTTTGGATAAAACCTTATAAACTCCGAATCACATGTCAATGCAATTCAACGCAAGTTTTGCAATACTCAGTGGGAAATACGTAAACAAAATTCCATCGACGATAATGAGCGAACCACTTATGCGTAACGCTGCCCTGGTGACCTTGGGTTCATATTTTCATTTGAGTTTTCCTGACTAGAAAGCCTTCTATAATATTTATTAAGAAAATCTTAAGATTAATTAGACAAATGTATATTTTATGTGAAGTTCATAAACCTCTCATGTAAATTTAAATTGCCCAAATTATAAATTTATACTTACATATTAAGACACCTAAGTATAAGTATTTTTCATTAGAGTGGTGTAAAACCATGTTCTTAATCTTGTACAGAGCATGATGTCACTCTCCGCTGACGTCACGCCGATGTCTGGTTTCGGCAATTCCTTTTTAAGCATTCTAGGTTGGACTGCAGCCAGCGTCATTGTTGAATATATTACTCTGCTATTTCAACGACAGAATATAATGCTGAGAATAAAGCCTTTCCTCTTCCATAACCAGTTCTCCACTCCCGGTCCGCAGTGAGTCTGGAGCCTATGCCAGGAAACACGGGGCATAGCACAGGATGCCAAAGTGTCAGAGGGTAGACACTGATTCACCTCAGCCAGATGGTTTTGGGCTGAGGAGGAAACCAGCGCACCCAGGACAGACCTGCAGACTCCACATGCACATGGATGGGATGGGAATCAAACTGACACCCGTGAAAGAGCGAGGCCACTGTGCCATCCCGTACGTGGTAGTGATCTAATAAACAGCTTGTGTTCTAAAAATGTTGACTCTTTACAGAAAGTGAAATGCCCGGGAAAAACATAAATCAGGACCTATGCTGTGCTATATAACCGTCTTAGCTCCAATCTGTAGAAATACAGAAATACTGTAGAGTATCAGCCACATAATGTATCAAAGATCTCGCTGAGAGAAAACAATCAGTATGGTTCTGGCATTGACCGAATGAGGAATGTAAACGCAGTCCTGTATAACAAGGTGACTGCTTGTCATTGCTTAAGCAATTATAAGCAATTGATAAATCAAGGCAATTCTGCATGTTTTCAGTTTGTCTATTGCCTTAAGTTAATTTAATGCTTAGGTTTTACATTTTAATGTTTGGGTTATTCTGAAAGTTATAACCGATTCTACACACGAGCCAAATCCATGTTTTTAGCCACAGTCCTCAATATAGTTATAAATATTTAATAATTGTGGGCGGCCTGGAGCTTATGCCCCAACACAAAATGTCAGGCTGACGCAAAGCACACAGATAATTTGGAGATGCCAGTTAACACAATTGCAGGAGAAAGCCATAAGATACAGGGAGTTCACACACACACACACCGCAGAGGCAGGATTCGAACCCAAAACCCTGGAGGTGTGAGGAAACAGTGCTACCCACTGGATCTTAATTTGAGCCCCTCTGTAACCAAAGGAATACGCGCTAATTACTTTCCGAGGATATATCTAAAATTCAATTCCGCTCCCATGTAACCAACACTCTGCATCTGAAGAACAATATGCTGCATAGTCCGTTGTTTTTGGAAAAGCACGGAATAAACAAAAAAAATCACGAGACATAACGGGCTAGACAGATTTCACTAGAAAACCCAAAGCCAGAAAACCTCTATAACTACGAATATGTACAAAGCACTGTCTGTGCATCCCGGCACAAAACTTGTAATTCACTGGGAATTCCCATAGCCGACAATTCCCCGGAATGCATGGCAAGATACGCAGCGTTGGCTGACTTGCGCTGCCGAATTCTGCAAGGACATATTGAGATACTGCGCCTGTTTGTGTGGGAGTAACAGCTATGCGCGTCAGTGAAGCGCAATCAAAACGCCTTCACAGAGAGGAGACCAGCCGGACTCGGACATTCCTCAGACTCACACGTCTGTATTTTTACACATGCTGGGATTACATGTCCTCTAATGTCACACTTTTCATTAACAAACCCATTGTTGTTGAATTTCAGACAATAGATTCTCAGGCAAGATACCGCAGAAAAAGATGATTAGTGCACTATCGTTCCTTGACATTACAAGGGTGACATCAAATCTAAAATCTTTGCATGACCGGTAGAGCGGGATGATCAGTTATAACATTAACAATAACAATTACAATAACATTTTTAAAACATGTTTCAGTGCGTTTTACTTCTTCGGAAAACAACTGAAATGGTTGAAGTATGATCTCGGTCAGAGGGGGGCGCCCGTGCATGCTATATGACGAAGAAAGCTCTAAGACCTACATATATTCTGGAGATTGACTTTCATTTCAACTATTCCAACATATCCCAACCATTTCACTGATGTAATTTACTAGCATGGACGATTTAGTGCGTGACTACGCTTTAATTAATTCAGTAAAGCTTTTTTATTTTGCATTTTATTTTGTAGGCTGAGATTCAGCGCGAAAAGTTTGCAGAGGGCTTTTTTTTCAGTCTGCCGGGCGTCTCTGACGAGGTGGACGGGATGGGGTTGCTGGCGAGGCGCCGGACAAACAGGGTTTGTGTTTTCAGGAGGTCAAATCCTGTCGCCTCCGCTCCAGTGGACCCCCCCGGGAAAGGCTCTGATTCAGCGGAATGAAATGCATCATGCGCCGAGCCGCCTTCGCCGCCTCAGGGGGTGCGACGCAAACCCACCCGGATGCCCCATATGATAGGCAATAGGCCTTCTGCTGCAAAACAAAAGACGAGTATTTCTTTCTGATTAGGTCTGCTTCGGTTAGTTACAATGTGGCGTCATGCAGTTTTGTTTCCAGTCGCGTTTGTAGGTTTTAAGTTGTGCGTTGCCGCTTTCCAGTATATGTGGTGTGAAGCGGAATGGGGAAAACGCGTATTAAGAGTGTTTTTTAAAAGATGTACGTTTTTCGCTTAAATGTAGGTTATTCGTTTAATAAATTTGCTTTTCTAGTGCATAATCGTGACATACTTTTGCAGCGGACGTATTTTATTTTTATTCTTTATACGCCGAATTGGGGGCTTTGAGTCTGGTGGCTTATATTTTATTGTGAGTTGATGAAATAGAGGAATTATCGTCTGAAAAGCCGATAGGGACTCCCGCTTCTTGCTTCCTGGCTACTCATACGATCACGCATTCCTGGTAGGGGGTCTGTTTTCATTTGTGGGGTCCCTGGTTCATTATATAGAGGCATTACAATGTTTTTTTTCTCCCTACCAGAATGTTTATAGCTTCTGCATCAGATCCTATACACATAACCTGCGAGGAAGATGAGGTGTTAGGTATTAATGTGGCACCTTCGTCCGCAAATGACACATATGCAAAAAAAAAACAACAAGTTAACATATTCACAAAAAGGTGTCTTATAACAATTACAGGAGCAGGAGCACGCCGAGGAGCCTGAGCTGGAGCCGTAGGTGTAATCCCTCTCAGATCATTAGCGACGCTAAACAAACGCTAGGTGGTACAGGGGCCCTCTGGAACACGCGTACTAGATCCACTCACTAATCAGCCACGGCAAGAGAGAGATTGTCTATAGCTAATTAATTACCTCCTAATGAAAAAGGCTTCACGATCATTTATTCATTAGTGGTTTTGAGCCGCGGAGGACAAAGGTACGTGCTCGTAGAAAACTCGGTCTCTCTTCTTTTCTGTGGCTTCTGACTTATTTAAAAGTGTCACTGTAAGTGACAATGTCGCCTTACACCTTCAGTGTTGCGGCTTTAAATCCTTCCTCTCTGTGGTGTATCCTTTCCTCATGCGGGTTTCCTATTGCTGTCCGAAGACGTACAGTTAGACCTGCTGGTATGTCTATTTTGTAGTCTAGTTTATACCCCTGTCTTGTGCCCTATGCGCATGGGGCAGACTCCAGCCCCCATACCGGGATAGGTGGTCGGAAGGTGGACGGACATTAGTGTGTTATGACGGTTTTAGTTATATGGGATTCTCATAGATCAGTCCCAGAATGACTGAGCTAGAACGGTATTTAAAAGAACACATCAGTGCATCGAAAACAATTAGAAAGGCCTATAATACAATTACATACAGGCCGCGCCAGTTGCTTAATCCTTCATGAAGTTGTTCAGAAAGGGTGCGTACAGTATTCGTTCGAAAATGAGAACGAGCACCACCTCCTGGGCGTGAACGTGCTCGCCTTTGTCTCACTTGGCTAATGTCAAATTTTATGCATTGTATTTATTGATTTATTTATTTCACTGCGTCGCGACGGCATCGCAGTGAAGCGTCGCAGGAAACCGAAGGATTTCTTTCTGTTTAGATGGACGAGTGGCAGCCATTGTTAATTATGGTGTTTTTAAAATAGCAACCCACTAAATGTTAAAGAATACACGCAGTCATTTCAATATACAATTTCTAATCGTTTGTTAAATATTCCAGATAGGTTTATAATGATTTTAGGGGACCTGCATGATATTTAATAAAGTATATAAATATTTAAAATATCTAAAGTTTGAAACTATTTTTACAAGTTTTATTTTAATTGCATTTTAAAACATCTGCTGATCACTGGGAATTAATAATTAAAATAGCTCCACGCAGCATACAGTACTTAAGTGTACCATCCCTGGTATCCCATTTAAGCTGTACCCCTGCCTTGTGCCCTGTGCAGCCTGGGACCGGCTCCAGCCCCCCCACACCACTGACCAGGATAGGTGGCTAAATGGAAATATACCTTAACTAATGAATTAAAATGCTTAGTCCTGAAATACAGCATCGCTGCATTCTTCAGTAGTATGAATAGTGTGAACATCTGCTTTCTAGGCCTGTAATCATTTAAAAAAATAAATACAAAGCACTAACAAATGGGGAAAATGGTAAAGGGCCAGGTTTTGGGTAAACTTAAATACGTTAACATTTCCTGAATGTTATCCTTTATTTTATTGGACAGATAACTCAGACCGTAGTATAAACTAATGTCATGTATTGATTTAAAAAAAAAAAGTTTGTAATTTCATATCTCATGGATAAAGATACCCGAATTACTTAAGTCCACGGTCAAGTTATTCTAATAAGCATAACTTTGCTTTAAAATAAGTGTTCGCTAAATAGTAAAATATTAGCCATAAAAAAAGTTAATAATAGCAGCACTTGACATACATATATAAATTGGTACATAGCAGTTGCATGTCACAGTGTAATTGAATAAAAAAGTTATTTATATAGACAAAGGACACTTAAGTTGCTGTGTTCCCCCCCCTTTTCCTGTCCATTCGGTCTTTCGGACGCAAGTCTTGAAAAGGGGCGGGTTTGAGAAGATGACCATGGCAGCAAGGCCCCTCAGCCCCTTCCCGTGGGCGACGCCTCTCTGTGTGGACGCCGCTCCGGCCCGGACTTCGTGGCGTAGCCGTGGATCTCAGCCTCGTGTGCCCTGGCTTTGGCCCGCAGCTTCGCGATGCTGCAGGATCGGAGCTCGGCATGGCTGGGGTCCTTAGCCGCCTCCCCCTGGAACGGGGCGCCGGGGATGGATGGAGACGCGACAGCCTGGGGTGCAGACTGGGGGCAGTTCCTCTTCCGCGGTCTCCTGTCCCCCGGCTCGCCGCTGGGACTCTTCGCCTCCTGGTCTCCTTGGTCCGGCTTCTCTCTTGCCGCTTCGCTCTCCTTCTCCGATGTGTGGTCCATCTCCCTTCCCAGAATTTTCATCTGCCGCCTCATTTTGGCTCGGCGGTTCTGAAACCAGACCTAAACGAGCCCGTCATGGTGAAGCGTTATCATCTGAGCACCAGAGAGCAGTCAGGGGCACGACAGTAGACGCTACACACCAAAGACCATTTCAATCACATCATTTTACCGTGGGAGTATAAAATAGGTGGGGGTATAAAAAAACAAAAAAAATTTTCCCAAACATAACATATCCATGGAAAACACCATGATCCCCCATAAAATTGTGCAGCTCGGCAGGTTAGGCATCTGTGCCTACAGTTGGTTGTGGGTTCAAATCCTATGGCCGGCAGAGCAATCATGCCACTGTGGTTCTCTTTGACATAGGCCTTAGTGCCGGTTGTTGGCTTCCACTACTCTCTCACCCCAAGCTTTCCACACTTGTTTGTAACTTTGGATGAAGGTGTCTGTCAAGTAATTAAATAATCTATTGCTTCTCAGTAGCAGAATAATCTCTCCGTGTCAGGGGAGCAGAGTTATGACACGCGATGTCACCACTCCACGCAGTATAATTGTTTAAAGTTCTCAATATTAAAATCTTGCAATTAAATAGTAATTACTGTTGGCACCATCTGGCTTTTTTAGTAATTTGTGATAAAAAGAAAAAAATCAGGAACGCAACACAAGCATTTATGTTCATAGTGGCTTTAAAATTCTGACAGTCTCCTGTCCGCCTGCATCAGTTGCATGGTACCAAACACGCCAGCAGCAGGCAGGGCAGTGAGTTGAGCATGGACAGAGCGCTACCTGCACCCGGGCCTCGATGAGGTCCAGTCGCAGGGCCAGCGCCTCCCTCATGAAGACGTCGGGGTAGCGGGTGGTCTCGAAGGCCTTCTCCAGCTGCTCCAGCTGCCAGCTGCTGTAGTTGGCCCGAGCCCTCCTCTGCTTCACTGGCCGCAGCTCTTCTGGAAATCATGGAGAACCCCCCGGCAATTAGGCCCACGCCAGCCAGTGACGGGCCTCTAATTGCTCCAGATTGGATAATTATCAGTGCTTTCATTAAGGCCAATTAACAAGCGCCGGGAAACTAAAGCGGCAATCAATTGATGCTCATGAGCCTACCCGCTGTATGCGTGCGCTTCCGCTGTCAGAGTCAAAAGGAGGGTGGTAATTTCACGCTAATCCTTTTCTCACACAAACAAGTCCGGAAATAATTTGCAGACCATATTTACAGGCATGGCGCAATTTAATTATTCCTCCCGATTGGATTTAAACCACCAGGACCCGGAAAAAAAAAAAATCTTAATTTCTTGTCTAACATTCGTCATAGACACCATTTTCACATCACGCCATCTTTCACGCATATGCCAAGCATGTTTGTTATAACTATGATAGCCTCAAACAAATTTGTGCTGATTCTGCAATAAAAGCAGTCTTTAGAAGAATGCTTCAAGTTCTTATGTCATTCTGTTAAGTTCTTTGTTTATTGGTTTCATTGAGTTTTTTGGTACACGTTCATTTTAACTGGCCCGACAAAAACAGCTCGTATCATTATTGTTAGTTTGTTATTGATTAAAATGTAAAGGCTGTGCCCCACACTGGATCGCCCACAGGTGTCACCCACCTTTGTAATCTGTAATCCCTACTAGGCCGGCTGCTTGCGTAGCCAGGAGAAGAGCTTGCTTGCAGGGCTCGGGCTGCAGGTAGCTCTGGAGGATCTCATAGCTGACTAGAGGTCCTGGGATGACCAGGCTGGAGATGTGCGGAGAGCCCAGTCTGCTGGGGAAAGCTGGGTAGAAGTGTGCCGGTGACGAGTGAAAGACAGCTGGGCTGAGAGCCGACACCAGCTGACCTGGGCTGAACATCTCCACGTTCTTAGTGGATCCAGAAGCTTCACCGGGGACCGGAGGCCCGAGCTACGACAGAGAGTGCGGCAGGCTCAGGATGAGACGAGAGTAATGAGGACGTCGTGCATGCAAATGGTGAATGCAGATTAGACACTGATACAGAGCAGTGTAATATAATACAGACAGGATCAAATCAAGCGGCATGTGCAGGGAAGCTCTTCAACAGCTAGGCTCTTATTGCACTGCCCGATTCAAAGCAAACGTGCAGAACAGCTCGAATGTAAGTAAAAGGTGCCCCATTTCGCAGAAAAGCTTCAAGTCTGCATGTAGACAAAGTAGTGCAGTAAAAATAAAACAAATGTAAATCCATGAAAAACGGGTGGAAAGTTTTTTTATCGGGAAGTCCTTTGGCAGGTGGGCAGACGGTAACACGGGCCGCTGCCTTGCAGAGAGGGGTGTGAGACACGGTTGCTCCTTACCTGCACCTTCCCGTCCAGGTACCGCCTATCCTGTGGTCATGTGACCTCACCGGTGTCTACAAACTGAGGACAGGTGAGGAGAAAAAAAAAAGCTTCAAAGACCGGCTCCTCCATCAGCTAAGAAGTATAAATACAATCAGGGAGCAGAGATAGAATTTCTGAGCAAATATTCACACCAATTCATCATTCTCTGTGACCCGATTAACACTTTGGCTTTAGTGCAGTGGTTCCCTCCCGCCCAGAAAAGGTGGGAACACAAAGAATGAGTGTAATAAGAGTGAAATCTATGGGCACTTATGTGAAAGCCTGGCTGTCTCCCTAATAGAAACAAAGCAAGAATGTTTTTTTTTTTTTTCAATTTCCAATTGGAAAAGGCATGTCTGCTTTATGTTTATTTTTGGCAAGTTCAGTCCCATTTGTTTTTTCTCTAGTTAATATTAGGTAGCAGATGTCCAAACTAAAGCGTGAAAAGCATAATTTGTCACCAGAATGTTTTTGTATGACATAAATTCATCATAATTTATTATATACTAGATACATAGTCTTTAAAATAAATTTGTACACTGTCAAATAAGGCGAAGACCTTTCAGCCTCTTGAGATACTTTTTATCTTTGTTTGTTATGTACATTTTGCTCAAATGTAAACACATTTACTGGATATGCCACACAATAGCGCTGCATAAAATACGGAAAAGTAAATTATTTTTTTCAACAGCGTGAAGCCTCACATTTTTTCCCTTCCTCACATCATCAATGTGATTTAGGAGCCAAGAGATAACTGATTACTAAAAGTAATCTGAGCTTTATTTCTGTTCCTGGATGAGGAGAACTCCGCGGTGGAAAACAATCAGACAGGAAGCAGTAATAAGATAATTAGAAAGGCAAACTAATTTGACTTTAT
>JAODKK010000093.1:21941905-21955368 GCA_026774405.1 Petrocephalus microphthalmus | reverse complement strand
CCACCTTTCTTTCATTCTCGTAACTATATCTGGCAGTCAGCAGGTTGATTGGTTTAGTCCTGGATCATTGGCAATGAGCTAAATCTGAGAGCAGGGGCTGCTTTTTCATGTCGGGGCCTTCGACAGAAACCGGCAGTCGCCCAAAAACAATCACACTTTAGACTTCAAAGGTGGAAAATGCACGGAGAAAAAGGGCCGTTTACATTTTTCCACGCTAGCCAAGTTCAACTCATGCGTGGAAGCAAAGGAACTAAGATGGTGTAAGTGGGAGGCGGCGCTGAGCGGAGACGGCAGTGCGAGCAGGTGTGTTCGGGCAGGTCGTGACATATCCCAGTACAATCTGACCTCGAGTGTGCCATAGTCACCAGCCAGCCCATCTGCTGGTCCTGCCCATATTTATGGCAAGCTGCGCTAAATGCGTACTGCCGTCCTCAGCGCAGATATAGTGAATAACCCGACGGCTTAAAGGGAAGTTTTGTCTTCCTGCATCTGTTTGGGTCATTTTCAAATAACTGCTTAGGTAGCATCTTGTAAAAAAATAAATGGCCATATGATCTTAATACGTTTCATTTAGTATTGCAGCAAACAGATAAATGATCTTCTTCATGTCTCGCAGACAGCCGCGTAAGGAGAGTGAAGTACCATTTGTTGCCTACCAATGATTAACAGTTAATCCTTTTTTATGATGCCAGGCTGTGGTGAATTAATACTTATTAGAAATGTCTTAGTTTAGGGAGTTTCAAGTGAGAACTTTGAAAAAAAAATGTTTATGGTATGTTTATTATATAAAAAAAAAACGTTTTTCCAGAATTCTTAATTTGCAAAGACTTTAATGAGGCCCCTCGTTTCTACCTTCGTCTTCATCGATTTACGCTTGTTTTACTTTTTAACTGCACTACTTTGCCTACACATATATACATGTGGGAAATAAACATGTCCATTCGCGACTCCACATGAATATATGTAAATTTCCTGCCAAAGTCTCTTCCGCTTGTGTAAAGCTACTCGGACAGCTAAAGGAAGTACAGTCCGGTACCTCGTCGCCGCGTCGAGAGGGGCCCGCACCCAGTGTGTGCTTCCTACCCAAAAAAAAAAAAAGTAAAAAGAAAAAACCCTCGGTCCATTCCAAGGCAGAAAAGCATGTACATATGGAAGCACTGGGAGAGGACCAGCATGTTATGACCAAGCGAGAGGGAGAGAGAGACATAGAGAGCCGACAAGGTGATAAAAGAGACGGGGCCTGTCAGCATGTCACTGCCCCATCAGGCTGCTCCAAGCGGCCCCTCTGGAGGGGAGCTTCTCACAAGCTGTCACTCGGCCCTGTTCCGCCCCACTGCTAACCAGCCAATCGGTCGCTGGCTGCATGCCCGGCTCGCAGACACAGGATGTATCTGTTGCAGGCTGTTGAAAAAGGAAAAAAAAAAGAAAGAATTAAAAATGTAGCATGTTGTGTAACACCAAAAGGTGCCAGTAACAGTAATAGGACACATCAACCACTAGGCAAATGATGGAATGAACGTACTGATCAGGCTAATCATCGTCTCCCTCGTTGGAGGGAGGGATCTTGTCTCTCTTCTTTTCAAGCCCGATGACGAAGAATGTCTGCATTGAAAACGTGTACTAGCTAGTCATAAAAAGTCTGCAAATGGTGTCTGCTAAAACAGTCTTAGCGGAAAAGGCAACGCTAAGATAAATAGTGCTAAATAATGTCCACATTGTGTATGAAAAGGCTTAATAGCGTTGTGAAGATTATTGACCGATTGATACAGAAATTTGTAGGAGCTGCTTAGTGTTTATTTTCAGCTGTTATTATTTTATTAAGACGTAGAGGAACTGAGCTGAACGATCCGTGAAATTCCAGGCCTAACTTTAGTTATCGGTTATGGCATTTGGGAAAGTGGAGTATCAAGATGGATTAGTGCGGATGGCCTGGCCTCTCATCGGGGCATAATGTCTCTGCTGTCTGGATATCCCATCAAGCGGAGCGGGTTACGCGCTCTCCGCTACCCTCAGTGTGGGTACACCTCACCCCGGATAATATTATTCCTCAGAATAACAAGAGGCTTGACTCTGCTTCCCGTACCGAAAGCTGATCCTAGCAGAATTGGTCCTTTTTGTCGGCACAGGGAAACAGAATGGGACCGCCTTCTGCACCTGGGAGACTCACTTGTGTCTTTTAGCAGTTAGCGCCGTGGCTAATGCACCCACTGGCCCGCGTACCGCTTTCTTCCCCAATGCAGAACACAACTTGAATTTTTTATGACAAATAGGTTGGGACTGCAGTTTCTGCTCATTTCTGGGAGTGGGAACAGGTCACTGCGCCGTGACCGGACTCTCCCCTTACATCAGTGGTTGTGACTGCACCCCGGGTTGCCTAATCACTGCAAAGTTCATCAAATGCGTAAAGACATTATATGATATATAAAATTATAATTAGTGGCATCCCGTATAGGGTGACCCCTGTCTTGTGCCCTGTGCTTCCTGTGATAGACTTCAGGCTCACCATCTCACCATGACCCTTACCTGGCAGGAAATGGATGTATAGATAATTATAATTATAATAATAAGTATATACCACTAAAGGATATTGTGCTGTACAGACTGAAACAGGAAATATATTTAGATGCGATCTTAATCTTTCCAGTTAGATGTGCTCATACACACTGAGCATTCTTTATCAGATTTTTGTGGTTTGCCAAGTGAAAAGTACAGTTAATTTCACACATGCGTCAGATGCGGGAAAACACCATTCCATCTTACTACCAAAAAGCCACACTCGCCTTAGGTTGCAATTCTTACAAGCACGCACAGAGACACACCCATACACACATCATCAAATTGAACTTGGGGGTGGCGTATGGCTCAGTGGGTTAGGATGCTTGTTGGGTTGAATCCCATACCACTGGGCCCTAATCCCACTCTCTGCAGAGTGATTTCACCATTGGGCCCTAACCCCATTCTCTGCAGAGTGATTTCACCATTGGACCCTAACCCCATTCTCGGCAGAGTCATTTCACCACTGGCCCCTAACCCCATTCTCTGCAGAGTCATTTCACCATTGGGCCCTAACCCCATTCTCTGCAGGGTGATTTCACCATTGGGACCTAATCCCATTCTCTGCAGAGTGATTTCACCATTGGGCCCTAATCCCATTCTCTGCAGGGTGATTTCACCATTGGGCCCTAACCCCAGTTGGTCCAGGGAGTTGTTGACCCAGCTTTCTCAATTGTACATTTCTTTGGATAAAAGCATATGTTAAATAAATCTAAGTTTAGCCAGTTTCCTGACCCCAGAATTGCGAAAACGGGTCATGTGTGTTTGGAAAGAAGACCCTGTCACAACACTACACCTACAAGATCAAAAGAAATCTGATATTCGGGTATTAGCTGGAGGATCATCACCAACTCTGCAATAATATATTGTTTTCTTTTATTGAACAAGCACAGATAATACAGTAAGTAGCAGATCTTAAGGGGGAAAACAATATTTCAACAGACACACAAGCAGCAGTAGTCTGAGCTACACTGGCTATGTGGTCAGCGTCCCCTGCGTTTATGAAGAGAGGCCCTGCAGATCAGCACCAGAGCTTGTAACACTGTCACAGACTCTTGGCAGGTTTACAGAAAGACAACTGCTGACTCAAAGACAAAGCTCCTCCCACAACAATCATGTAATATAACACTCTTTCGACATTAAGGTGGAGTTCCTCTCCTCCCCCATGCACTCCGGAGCATTGAATAAAGCGACAGACATTAGTGAAGTCCGTATAAAGTATGCTCACAATCATGTGTAGCAAACATGCCATTAAGTTCACAGTCCTCATCAGCGCAGATTACCATGTGTCTTCTTTTCAATTCCAACGTTTTATTTGTTATAATAATTGTGCATTCTGTATTTAACTCCTCCATCTGCTCTTACAGCGCAGAAATTCATAGCAGCTCATAAAGCAGCTGTAGAGACTGCTGCCTTCTATAAGCTTAGAAGTCTCATAGACACTGCTGCAGTAAAAAACCCTTCCTGTTCGTTTTTGGGACATGAGATGCATTACAGATGAGTAAAAGGCATGAAGGCACTTAAGTAGTTTGGAGTCTTTTGGTAATTGAAAAAGGTTCAAGGACATGATAATATAATAGTGTAACTAGAGAGAGATTTCTGGAAGTGTGTACCATCAGAGATGAAGGAGAGGACAGGTGGAGAGAGCCCACAGCAGAAAGTGAAACAAAGTGGGGAGCTGAGAGCATGTTTGAAGGATTCCCGCTGTATATGATGTCCTGTGCAATGGAAGTGAAATCGTCTCCACCCAGTGAACGTTCAGCGGGCCCCGCACGACAGCTTGACACGTTCACCTAAGCAACATCCCCGGACTTCCATCAGAAACACCTCTAATCTGACTCAGATGGAATGCCATACTGCTCCAGTTCTCAGGAAATCTTATCTAGCTCTTTGAATGTCAACATAATTTTAATTCAGTAAAAATGTTGTGCACATAACATGTCAAAAAAATATATATAATTGGGTTATGTTTTTAAACACTGCAAGTCAAAACTGCATATCATTCCATGGTAGGTATAAGGCTAGTAACTACTTATATGCAGATAAGCTCTTAGGATACATTTTTTGATATGTATTGCTTTCCACACCCAGGGACTAAGGAGACCAGGCAAGATAGAGTACAACATCGCCCCCTTGTGTTCAATAACCACAGTTGATAGTCTCAGAACCTGATTCCAGGGAAAAAGCTTCAGCTGGCTCAGTGGTGTTATGGTGAAAGCTGAAAAAAATGTATAAATAATATTTTACCATAGCATTAAATCATATTTAATGTTTTGTTGTTTGACTGCTGAATTGAATTGATTGAATCAGGATGTGCCCCAGCCTTTTGCTGTTTGTCTCCCCCAAACATGAAACTGAGTGGATTGGTGGATTGCATTATATACATTATTTATTAATAATAATAATAGGAAGAAGAAGAAGAATAGTTTGGATTTATAGCAATATATAGCAAAATGTTGTGTATTGAAGACCAGGTACATATCTAATAAAAATGCATCCATTAGACTTGTGTTGTTCAGGGGCATGCTCTGAAAAGAAATATCAATTGCAACATGTTGTATTTCTGTTTTGCCTTCAGGCACGCAGAGAGTGACCTTGAGAATCTGCATGGATACTCTAAGCAGCAGGCTTTGATGTCTAATGCATATCACAATGTGAGCAAGACTAAGCCATCGACTTCATGGTGATCAGACCAAGGCGACAGCATAATGGTAGCACAATGAAAGTCGCTCATCTCAGCGAGGAAATTTAAGGCTTAACGTGACGCTACTTTATACACCTCAGCTGCGGTCTTCTCCGTGTAGTTGACACCGGCTAATCCAAGAGCCGGACTTATGCGATGAACAAGAGCTCCATCTGACGAGAGACGCATTCATCCCATATAGAGCTGCCATTAATGTTTTTTTGCGAGTTGGTTTAATCTGGCTATACATTCGCCGGGCATCTGCCTCAGAACAGGGTTCAGCATTTCTCAGAATATTGTAATTATTGCGCTAATGTTACTTGACCTTGGCCAAAGTCTCCCCATAAAATCATGGTTTAAATACCAAAGACAGATTAATGAAGTGAGTTATGCTTCCTGAAAGAGCCGTGCTTCAAGTCTATCTTCTGCGGTTAATTTGGACGCAGCAATTCACAGCGAGGCCGAGCGCAGAACTTCTAGCTTAATCCTCCTGCTTTTATTAAGCGACACTCAGCTATTAACGAGATCACAGCTACGGCGAAGGAGATAGGGCAAATTCTGCAAGTTTTAATTTCATACCAACAGACATAATTGGAGTGAAACATTTCTTGGCCCCAGTGACTGGCCCCTCCACCCTTCCGGGGACAAGTTGGCTTTGATGCAGTTCATCGCCATGGAAACTGGTCACCTGACCATTATTTACCAAGAGCTCAAATACCAATTTGTCCAATTTCTCCATTAAACAATATCTCATGAATATTGTTTTTCTATACCTCAACAAAAACTGTAGCTGCTGTTTTGTATCACAAAAGAATGATAACGTAGGTCTATATGCTGTCCATCATATATACTTTGTACAAATGAGTTTTTTACTAGCATACCTAACTCAGATTGTCAGTTAATAGCACATTGAAGAGTAAGAGTAAGCTGGAGCATCAGACAGTAGGATGCAGGGAATGTAAGTAGCACAGCAAATGAAAAACACAAAACAAGAGATAATTCAAAAGTGGCCATATCGTCTCTGTTGCCGAGTCATTAAAGAGACGTAATACACAAGCAATAAGTGTCACAAACCGAAGGAAAGAACTGGTTTTCTGGGCAGGATAGTGAACAGAACCGCAAGAGATGAGAGGAAGAAATTATGAAATTATCACAAAATCATGACAAAACAAATGAATCATAATTCTAACAAAAACACCTGCATCCTTACAGATAGAAGGGCAAGCAGTCATCAGGATTTAGACAAAGATTTAACCCTCCTCTTTCACAAGTAAATCCACAGCTACAGCAGGAGGCAGCTGCCTCAGTACTATGCTGTCATCTTAGGGTACACAGAACAGCCATCCAAACCAGAAAAGTGAAACTAAGCCAAGCCTAGCTGGAAAATGACAGAAATTGCCATAAACCTAACCCTAACTGTAACCCTTAGAGAAAAGCCAGAAAAGAAACTATTAAATGGTATTAAAATTTACACTGAGGTAAAAACAATTACTATTACACTTAAACACTTACTAGTAATCAACTTATTATCATCATCATTATTATTATTATCATTACTACTACTACTGCTACTACTACTACTAATAAAAATAATAATAAACACACTATGACTATTATTAATACATTTTAAACACTTACTATTGCTTATTACAGAAGGTGGGTACATAAAATCATACTCATGATGAAAAAATAAATATACTAAAATAACACATTTTACCACCCAGTAACATTGCTGGATGGATGGATGGATGGATGGATGGATGGAGAAAAACAGAAAAATAATACATTCAATGCATAAACAATATATCATGAAATACATGTTTTGTAGAGCGGTAAACGATTGTTGTTAATAATGTGTTCTCCAGGACTATTTATTTTGTGTAATACAAATTGTACAAGATACAATATGCTCTGTTAACGATATGGTAACCACAGGCAATAAAGAAGTCAAGATATTAATTACCTGGCAACTGCTTACACTAAGACAGTAGTGCATAGTGTTCGGTTATGCTAAACTGTGTTACTTCATTGTTATCCAGTACCTCTGTGCCATATTTTTCCATACTGTACATTCCCACAACTTAATCATAATTGTAATTATATAGAATCATTAGAAAAAAAAACATGGCTTGAGAACTCCCATAATGCATAGTAGTAGGAAATGTTGATCAGTTTGCATTAAGTCAATAACTGCATGTATTTCACTGAATTGTTAATTTTCTAAAACAATAAGATACTGTTGTATTCTCAAGTTTGAATTTATTCAAAATTGTTGAGCCTGTCAACTATGTATATGTATACTGTTTAAGGTCATCCACAGCATATCTGGTTACCGCTAGCACATCGATATATGCTATGTCATTAATGGCCCTTGGATGGAGACACAATGGATCATTAAAGCTAATAGGTGCGGCCTGGCAGAGGGGCTCTGCCTGTTAGATGGCATACCCAGGAAGACAGCATGCTGTGGCTACAGTCTGACTTCCTTGTAACACATGTGCCCCTGGTGGCTGGAGCAGGGAAGGTCACCTTTTTTCGTGCTTAAAGGAGCCTTTGCTGCTACTCCAGACAAACAGGTCAGTCTAGGGTAATGCAGCTGCTGTCATTATATTTGCATACCTGCATTTGTCGTGATAACACCCAATTAAGGAGTGAAAACTGGACTGTTTTGTTTGAATAAATATGCCGCTAGCAGAGTATAGTTATAATTGATAGATGATTAGTGAAACTTGAAGACATCTGAAAGCAGCTAAAGTCACATGGTGTTTTTCACTTTTCACTTAGTGAAAACATGACGGTATATTTTTGGATGGAAAAGAAACATGTAGCTAAGGCAATTATTATGCTAAGCTTAATGCATGCTGTACCTGTTATGTTTAGCACTTTTAGTTATGTGCAAAGATGTCTTTTTAAAATGCACTCATTTTGAGATACTTAATGAAATAATATAGTACCAGTTTTATTACCATTCAATAAGTTAGCCAAGTTAGTAATTGTGTTTTGAGCTAGCTGGAATTCAGGCTATTTTAGGTGGATACCTTATTATCTGGTATTAATGCAAGGCACTAATTCTCTTTTCACTGATAGCTAGAGGTTGAACTGTGATGACTGATCAGCAGGACAAAATGTCAAGGTATATTTTAGTTATTTTAGGAAACCCTACATTTATTTCAAGATTCAAGAGTTTATTTGTGCAATAAAAATCTTACTCTACATGTCCTCATGCTAAACACAAATTAACAAACATTACAGATCAGAAGTACAGATTCATTAAGGTGGCAGCACAAGTTCATGTACAGTAACACAATGAATACAATTACAATTAAAATGTAGACAGAGGAGTCAGCTGGCATGGTTTAGGCACCTGGATGGCACTCAAGGTAGCTGCTCTAGGGATGTCCCCCCCGAGGAAAGACCCAGGACCCACTAGGGGGGCTATGTCTCCCAGCCAGCTCTGGATCCCCCGGAGGGAGGTCGAGACTGTGGCCATGGAGAGAGAGGTGTGATCCGACCTGCTAGGCGCACTGTCACTGAGACCCTTAACAGGAGAAGGGGTGCCTAGTGAGGGGGCCGATTCAGCTATTATAGTCCTTTTTCTTATATACACCAGTAACTCAGACCTGTGTGTCCCTATTGGTTATGACCCTGCAAACAGAAGGTCGTTGGTTTAAATCCTGTAGTCAGTAGAGTAATCTCACCATTAAGCCGTTTAGCCCCTTTGCACCAGAGATGCTGTCTGACTCTGCTGCTTTGCTTGTGTGCTGTTTTGTGTAAAAGTGTCTGCTAAATAAATGAATGTAAATCAGAGAGAAAGAAATAATATCTGTCTCACCAGAATAGGCCAAGCTTCTCTATGACGGTGCATACATTCTTTTTTTCTAGGTGATGGATGAGACACAGAGGCATTTTTAATCAAATAAAATCCCAACTACACGAGAGATTTGGTCTGCAGTACCTAGAGTGAATTAAGATTTATCTTCTAGAAATGTAGCTAGTAATGAAGCAGAGTTACAATGGCATATAATTTTACTGAGTGTGTATCCTTTTGACCCTGGCTAATCCTGCGAACCCTCTAAGCTAGCTTGCTTATTGTCTCTCAAACATATTTCAGACAAGATTCACTATTGTGATGTGTTGATATTTTTCACTGAGAGTCCTGCTCCACCATGATCCTGTCCTGGATAAGGTCAGAAGAAAGTGTCTGGTTGAGTAGAAACTGGTCTCCCCCTAACCAGTTCTTGACCTGTTGCAACCTGATGACAGCCTGACATTGCGATATCTTGCCCATACATATAAAGTTCAAGCTGAATTACATTTTCTGTTGTTGTTTTATTGTATAAATGTTAACAAAAGTTTCTGCTTGTTTCTTTTAAGTTATAGAAATGTCAACACATCTGTAACTCTGCTATGTGTTAATAGTGTACCACAAATCCCCAGCACAAACTGGAAGAAGCCAGCAAAAAACGGGGGTATGTTACCAAGGTCATTATTTTAATCCTGAAGACATCATTCAACACATCCCTGCAGCTGAACATGCTGCAGATGCCATCTGCTGAGCGCTCTGGGCCTGACAGGTACTATATACACGTTATATCCCAGAGAGAAGCATAGAGTATCCTCTGGTACCTGAATATAACACTATTCAAGCACGTCAACATCTCATAAGAAAATTATGGAAGGCCTCCTCTATTGTGTGTGTGTGTGGGGGGGGGGGGGGGGGGGGGGGTAGTGTTGCCATTTAATACCATCACACCCCAACATGGGTGCAGCATTCATGGTAGGAATGTTGTCTGAAGACACTGTGGGGCTACATCAACACCCAGGTGAGGAATGTATGTAATGACCTTTGACAAACATATATGTAATGATCTTTCCTGCAAGCTGTTACACGACAGCTGTCCTCTTCCATGTGGAAAGGGAGGAATGCACACTGAAGAGTTTCTTGTAAGTTGATATGTATATTTTGGTCTATGTTTATCTGTGTTTCAGTTTAGGTTTCTGGTTAGGTATGTACATATCGATGGAGGCTGATGAAAAAAAAATTGTGGGAATAAAAAAAATACAATTTTACAAGAACACAAAGGCGAATTTCCAAGGAAGAGAGAAAACGTGTTTTTAAATGACAAAAAAAATTGTAGTAAGTTATTTCAAAGTTACTTGCTTCGTAAAAACTAGAAAAGATGCTATTGGAACGACAACAGTGTACTCTCCCGTCCCGTCCCCCTTCCATCTAATCCCTACTCCTCCCACACCCCCGACCGCTACAATTTCAAGAATTACTGGATGGACCAACTGAAAAAGTAAAAGCTTATAAATGTGTTTTAGACCTGAATGAGTCCTAGTATGAAACTATGAAACTACACATTTTCCTTTATTGCACATTCCAGTTACATGCCAGTTGCACAAGCTGTGCCCAACAATAAGGTGGTTAGCTGTATTTCTTTGTGTATGTCTCTGCCTTTATTTAAATTACATTCATGTCTATGTATTTCTCATTTGCACTGTGACCAGCATTATCTGTAACATAACAGTAAGAATCATGTCTATGCAAAGTTTGAAAACAATCAGTTAAATACTTTTTGAGTTATCCTCTTAAACAGGCCAAGTGGCTAAAGCTTCATTTTGCAGTCATTGTGTACTGCTGCTTCAATTTTGGGGTGATCTGTCTCAAAATGTAATCAATTTCAGTTTGTCATCCATTCTACGGTTCTTTAAAACTTGTAAAGTATTTGTCAAACACTTTTTGAGTTAATGTCTTAATGAGAAAGTGTCTGCGGCAGCCGTAGTGCTGGTGGTGGCAGCAGCCCAGTCCCAAAAGCATCTGTATTCTCCATCCAGGGAATACAAACGAGTCTCACCCCCCATCATGTGCTCATTCTACCGGGGGACAATTGAGAGTGTCCTCACCAGCTGCATCTCGGTGTGGTATGGAGGCTGCACTGCCTCCTGCAGGAAGTCCCTGCAACGCATAATGAATATGGCCAGCAGGATCATCAGTGTCCCCCTGCCCTCCCTCAGTGACATTTTCCATACCCAAAGAGCTATCAGCATCGCTGGTGACTCCTCTCACCCCTTCCACTCCCTCCTCAGTCCCCTGTCATCAGGGAGAAGGTACCGAAGCCTCTGGGCCCGCTCCACAAGACGGACCAACAGCTTCATCCACCAAGCTGTCAGGAAGCCGAACTCTGTCCACTACCTCCCCCTGTGTCCCCTGCCCCCTGGACTGTAACAAGAGGCACAACCTACGCTAGTGCCCTACATCAGCTGCCTGCATAAACACATATATATGTTACATATCCTGCTGCTAATTGTCTAATTTATTTCCCTGCACTATGATTCTTGCTGCTGTTGGTCATTTTGCACAACTGTTTATTTACTTATTGTGTAATGCAACTTCTCACGATTTGTTTAGCACTACTGGCTCAGTTGCCCATAGGTTTACTTGATTCAAGCTGCTTGAAATGTTTATTTAATTATTTATTTTATGTCATATATATATGTGTGTGTGTTTCAATTTCTATTTTTTAGACAGTATAGGCACCAATACCAAGTGGAGAGAGAAACAGCATTTCGATTCCCCAGAATGCTCTGCACATACAGTGAATTGACAATAATATTCGATTTGATTTGACAAACAGAGGAGGTACAACCTCTTCAGGACTTATACTGCACTTTGAACAATGATGTCATCTAACCAGGGCTGGACTGGCCATCTGGCATTTTCCCAGTGGGCTGATGGGGTAGTGGGCTGGCAGAATTGGGATCCACCCCCATGGCACACCCCCCTTGACTGGAAAAATTCATCATTGAGGATTTCATATCATAGGTATGTATGTGTGGTAACAGTCCAGGGCAGATTTTTAATGCCAGTTCAAACCTGCATCTGTAGTTGGACCCATACCTCAAGTATTCACTGGGTCTTGATAAAGGTGCCAGGTGCCAGAAAGATCTCAGTGCTTCTATCTCAGAACCTCAGCACAGAACCTGACACATCTGACCACCATGCTCTCCTCTCAGATTAGAATACCTGTGTTTTTTTAGGTTAAGATTGTACCAAAGAAACACTTTAATGGAGACGTTATTCATACTGGCCTCATTTTTTCATAATATGATTTTTTTCTATTCCTGTAGAAAAAGCTGTCTGGCTGTGTATAGTCTCTGTGTCACATACCTTGCCGTTATTATTCATTTTGATCTGCCTTCTGATGCACACTTCATCACACATACCAAAATACGTGGCCGGGAGACAATGGGAAGTGCTGAGCTTAGCACAGGGATCCAGAGGCAGCTAGTGACCTGGCCTCATAATAAAAACCCTAGGAAGGGCTATACTAAACCTGAATTGCTTTACCAGATACCCGGTCTTATAAATAGATTAAAACTTTTCTTTAATGGATGTTTTGAAACTGTTTAAAATAAGCAGGGTACAGTTTCATCCTAAAGACATGGAGATAGGGGGCGATGTGTGGGACAGAGCGTTAGGAGGGTTAGGTTCAGCTCAGAGGGTTAGGAGGGTTAGGTTCAGCACAGAGGGTTAGGTTCAGCACAGAGGGTTAGGAGGGTTAGGTTCAGCTCAGAGGGTTAGGAGGGTTAGGTTCAGCACAGAGGGTTAGGTTCAGCACAGAGGGTTAGGTTCAGCACAGTGGGTTAGGACTTGTGATCAGAAGGTCCCTGGTTCAGATCCTGGGCCTGGCAAACTGATGCCACTGTTGAGCTTCTCAGCAAGGCCTTTAGCCCCCCGGCTCCAGGTGAGCTGCATGCTGTCACCCCCAGGCTTGCTCTCACATGTATGTATGTCTCATGGAGAGCCAGATGGGGGGGGGGACAAAATACCATTTACTTAGTGACTCTGAGTTGTTTGTAGCGTGTGTGCATTTGTCTGGGTTACTATTGTTAAGCAAAACTGAATCAAAATTGAATCGAATATCGCACTTACGAATCAGAATCTGAATTGTGAGGACAGGGCTGATTACCAGCTGTAAATAGAACTAAAAAAACATTCTTGTAATACAAAAACAAAATAAAAGCCTACAACGAAACAAACAAAGACTATAAACATTGCTTATGAAACTAGCTGAAATCAAATAAAAACAAACGTCAAATACATTCTGTTACTGTTCTAAATACTTTTCAGCTAAAGTAGCGATTTGGTTATCTATCCTTCATGATGGAAATCATTCAAGGAAATGTAATCCAGTGTATTGTCTTTAGATGGTGCCATGCTTTT
>JAODKK010000093.1:21919939-21930912 GCA_026774405.1 Petrocephalus microphthalmus | reverse complement strand
TGACCCAACACAACAAACCGGGAAGGAAAAGAAAAGGCAGGGTTCAAGTTCACTGATCGTGCTTTGAAGAAAATTAGAAATCTAATTATTGCAGAACACAATCTGCCCAGACGAAAAACACCATGTTGATATTTAAGCATCGCTGTGTAGAAACAATACTTGAAAACACTTGCTTCAAAATGTAATCGATTTTGAAAATTGATGGTAAGAATATGAATAACCATACTGGCATCAAAAATAAATGCTGCTTCGCTTATTCTTACCAGGATCATGACATAACGTTGTCCGTGACTGTGAAGATCTTTCACCATATCTGGTAGGGTAGCAAAATTCTGAGGGTCAGTGGTGAAATCCAGAGCCTTGTCCATGTAATCAATATCGTTCCACTGCACGTCCTGAAACACAAACTCAAACTTAGGTATATCTGAGGCAAGAAAAGAAATCAAATGGTTAAATTAGCAATTAAACATCACAATCAAGAAGTACCTGAGGTATCCCATACTTTCTCTGGGTCTTCACAGTGTCCCAGGTATTATCGCTGGAATTATATCCCCAGCGACACAAGTGATAGCCCAATGCCCAGAAGGGTGGCATGGCAGGACGGCCTACACAAAGAATCAGCAACATTATTCGGGCTAAGCTAAAATATAGGACACACTTTGTGGGGTCTTCCCTGAAGACTCACCAACAACCTCCAAGTACTGCTGCACTACAGAGCTGGGGTCAGGGCCCAGGAAGATGTACATATCCAGGATACCGCCAACAGTTCGCCAAGTGAGGGCTGGAGCCGGTTGGAGCACGACATCTGGAGGAGGTGTTTGAACATTTGTGCTGGTGATAAATCAGGAATTCTCCATCATAGTGCAAAGAATCTGCACTTCCAGAGAAAATAACACTGTTAATATAACTGAATAAATCGATGTGGGGGGAAAATTCACAACTGGTAACAATCCTTTTAGGATCTGAACTGCAAATAAAAACCAGGCCCCACTGACGTGGTGTGAAATTAAGGGTCAGGGGAGCAATTTTGCAAGAGCTATTGGCCGCTCTCAGATGAAAATGAATGCTCTTCATCTGCCAAACCTTTCTACCTCCGTTTGCTGTCCGGAACATGAAGGACTCCATGACCCCAATAAAATCCCGATGCCATAAGACCCATTAGTGGATGGCTAACACGATGACTCACCCATGGCATTGCTGTTCAACAGGAACACCCCGTGAGCCAAGCCACCTGGCTCCATGCCCAGGTAGAAAGGATGAACGCCATACAAGTTAGTCTTTTCCTTTCGGAGAACATTAGCAAAAGGAAAAACATTACTGCTTCATTAACTTTTGCGACAGCTCTGACACAACATGATCAAAAACAGTCTGTTTGGGGCAGCTGGTAGTAATTCCAGTCCTGGGAAAAACCTGAACATAAAGCCCTTTTAATACAGGAATCAGCTGTGCTGCTGCAGGGTTAGACAAAAGCTCAGCAATCGCATGGCTCCCCAAGACTGGAATAAAAAACAAAACAAAACAAAAAAAAAAAAAAGGACCACCATTCTAGGGAAAATGCAGCTGAATGGAATTAAGCAATATGATTCTCTTTTACTATGAGGCACAGATCATGTGCAATGGGGTTTTCCCAGTTCTGGTTCTGGGAGGCCAGAACCCATCACAGTTTATAGAAAACTGCCTAGTTTAATAGGTGCATCTGAGTAGTAGTGAAATCTGGAAAACTGCGGTGCAAACAAGCCCCCCAGGACCAGTCCTCCAGGACTGGGGAACCCTACTGAACACACTAGCTATAACACTATTCCAATTGTTATTCAAAGAAACAAGTATTCTCTCAGGAGATGCATATCTGCTTCCATTACTCATAAGGCACTTCTGAACAAGTCGTTAAAAATAAAGCCATTTAAGATTTGCATTACACTGATTTATTTAGCAGATGCTTTAACCCAAAGTGACCAACTTGAGAAAGCAGGCTCAGCAAGTTCCCACAGCAACTGGGGATTAAGGGCCATGCACAAGGGCCCACCGTGACATCGCTATTTACCACTGGGGCCGCATCCCGAGCCCACATGGTCAGCGTGTTCCACTTAACGTCATGGAGGAAGGCGGCTCGGTGCTCTCCCAGGCCGTAAACAAAACGCGAGGGCAGGGAGGTAGATATCTGCAGGAACTGGTCTGCATAGAAGAGAGGAGCCACCGTGGTATCAATTCTGTTAAAAACGCAGAAAAGTGAAAGGTCATGAGAGGTCTATAGGGGAAAAAACAAACAAACAATAGGGGACTGTAAAAGGAGCATAAAAAAGCGAGCCATTACAGCACAGTTCCACTTGTAATCCTTTTCACTATCAAGCCAAAGGGACTCTTGGAGAATTCCACAGCATAAAGAGGACTGGAGGCTTTTTCCGTGGCATTGGGGACAGAGATGGGGACTTCAAAACGGGGGGAGGCAGGATCCGTAATCTTGGACAAACAAGAGACAGAGAAATGATAAAAGTCAGATATGTGACAGCGGCATTCAAGCTCTGGAAACATTAACGCCAAAGACGTCCTTGAGTTGAATCAACAAATATAGTTGACTGGAATAGCGGTATGTAGGCAGATCCTGGTAGGATCTTACTTTCAGGTGCAGCCGGGAGTTGGTCTCAAACATGACGTCTAGCTGGACGGTCTCAATGTCCATGGGGTAGTAAGTCTTCTCCGCCTTCTTCAGTCGCGCTGTATAGCCAAGGCGAGTGTCATTCAGAGTGGCAAGGGAGTACGTGGGGAAGTCTGGGGAGTAGAAACACCAGGGGATGCCGTTCTTGGACAGAGGGATGAAGCAGCAGTTCCTGGCCTCGCAGAGGTCCTGTGTCACTACTATTCTCTCTGGGTAGCAGTCAAAGCGCCAGTTCTCAGGGGTGGCACTGCAGGACTGCGGAGAATTGGCCGCTCCATCCGGGGCCCACGAAGCTGAAGCAGAGGCGGGAGGCGGCGGTCGGTGGGGAAACTGATTGCTTGGGTTGTGCAGCCAGAAAATGGTGCCGATTAACCAGACACCACAGACCACCAGGAGCAGAGCCCCCAGGGCCATGAAACCTGTGGAACTGGAGCATACGGTCTGCTTCTCCAGCAGGGGACTTTCGGGGGGTTTTTCTTCCACCGGCTCCTCCAGTGGCTCTGCAGCAGATGCAGAGCCAGAAAAGTACACATCCTCTGGCGTTAGGAGTTTGTAGGATACCATCTTGCTGTTATGAGTCCTTGGCAGCTAAAAAAAAAAAAAAAAAAAAAAGTAAAAGCTGGATGCATTAAACCCAGAATGAAACGGAATGTGTCCCCAAAACATTTTAAAGGGATCTTACAAACAGTTAAACCCCTTGTTATTTAAACAAAGGAAGAATGCTCTGGCTTTCCTCTTACGCAGAATGTTCTTACCCAATGTCAAATGTTATATATACGGAAAATACGTTGCTTTATTATAGGAAGTGCAGACAGACGAGTCAGGCATCAAGTAGCTATTTTGTCGAGGTGCGGCTGTGTAACGGAGGCGTCCTGCAGCATTCAGCTAGCTCGTAAAATGCGACGTGCAGTATTGCTGCAGCTACAACCATAAAGCAAGAGAATTGATGGTGCCGTTTTTTACACCACGCTTGTAACTGCTGACCTTTTCCCGAAGGAAGACATGTGACTGTTCTCCGCTTCCAATAAAGCGTCTGGCTAAAATAAATGTACGTGCCGGATACCCAGAGCTCAAGCCCCCCAGTAATGTCCCTCGGTGCCGTTTCTCATGGACATCACAGCATGTGTTGGACTGAAACGTCAGCTCAGTCATTACGATCTCTAATTTTCATCCATCCTCTAAGGTTATTTACACTTTAATCCTCCTGTGATGCACATCTGCCTTAATGTATTAATACAGCACGTAACTACATAGCTAACAGCGCTCGTCCTAGCGGCACTAGCAAAGCCGAATTAAGTCATTAAGCAAAAGGCAATGCATGGCATACTCAAAACTACACGGAAACTCACCGCCAGAGTAAGTCTAGCAGAATAACTCCTCTTCTCATTTAACTCGCTTATACTAAACGATAACAGATGGGTGCACAGTTTAAGTTTCGTTAAACATCAACGTCGGCGAAGGATTATTGGCATTCGATACGAGCCTCTGCCGCAACTACGGACAGCCGGACGGCCAAAAAGAGTTTTATGCGCTAACGAAAAAAAATATTGCGTCATCTAAAGCGTTAAAATCTTTTTAATCACCTACATTTTCTCACATCAACGAGATATTAGTAAGTTATTGTAAATGTATTACTGCGATATTGCAATACGGTAAACAGACCCGCCAGAATAAATACGTGAAAGTTTGGCCGACTGTAGGGCTACAGGGAAATATAGGATTTTATAGCAATCTAATCTCATAATAAACTGACTTACAATGCAGTTTGGTTACATTTTAGCAGATTATGGTATGCACAATAAATATTTCTGTAAGCAACGCATTAAAGCACCTACAAATATCCAAAACTTTATATTTTTATTTGCTGACTGATGTACTTACAGGTGTTTGGTTATATATGCCTATCTCATAATCTACTAATTAAATATAATTCATATTATATATAATAAGTTTTGCGGTAGCTAGTCTACTGCGTTGTCTGAGTATTTTCGTTATTTCGCCTTATTTACTTTATTAAAACTCTGGAGGTACCCATCGGGCAGCGCGGCATGCTGGACCGGTGCCAGGCGTGTAAATAATGTAAATAATGCTGTGCGTTGTTAGTGTTTGTTGTGTTGTTGTATCGGAGTATCATGTATAGTGTCTAATTTTATATGTTATAAATAATGCATGTGTGCAAAGCGTGTCCCACCGTGTGTTGTTAGGGCAGTCGGAACAGTATGGTGGGCAGCTTTGTGGCGGCTTCGTATTTTTTAGTGCTTAAAAATAAAAGTGCGCTCCTGTTTAAACTGAAGCTATTTCCTCTTGTTCTTCCTGCCTTAGTACCTGGGTCTGCTTGTTATTACAATATAATTAAGTTAGAATTGTTGGTTTTAGGATTGCCATCGTCAAGGGAATACCATAGTGTTCAGGGAATCGTCTGGGCAGAGGTGAAGAGGTCCACTTGCCCCCTGCCAAAAATCTCCTACAGCAGCACCCCTCTCTGGCCTTGATCTGATGCCGTCCAGTTGGAGATACCAGTCAGGTACATTGCCTTGAGAGAGGCCAGAAGCATCCGTGCCACCCTCAGCAATGACTGAGACTTGGTGCTGCCCTGATGATTTATGTTGTAGACAACAGACATGTTATCTGCCTGCAAGAGGAAATTCTTGCCTCTCAGAGAGTAAGAAAAGGGCCTCGGGGTGGAGAAGACTGCCCAGGGCTCCAGCCTCTGATGGGGACTTTATCCCCCACTGACAAGCCTGTGATTCCAGATGGCCCCCAAGCCTAAAAGGGAAGCACCTGGCATCAACACCATGTGACAGGAAGAGACAGACCCCAGGGGGAACCCCCAAGAAGAGATAACCCTTCTGTTTCCATGGTCTCAACAAGAGCAGGCACCCAGCAGTAATAGGAATTGTCCTCTGTCGGTGGTGCCTGGGGTCCAGGTGCAGGGAATTGACCCAAACCTGAAGGGGGTGCAGGTTCAGAAGCCCAAAGGGGAGAGCTGGGACACATGCTGAGAGAGCACCTACCAGGTGAATGATCACTCTCAGTTCCAAGCTCCCAGCCCTCTGAAAGTGGGAGAGCAGGCAAAGAATGCTATCTATCTTTCACGGTGAGAGGGAGGCCTTCATCCTTAAAGAATCCAATATTGGACCCAAGAACAAAATTGACTAGCATGGAATAAGGGAGTTCTTGACGCGACTGACCACGAGCCCGAGACCCGAGACATGCACCAGGAGATGGATGGTATCTTGCGCGTCACTGTTATGTGACAGGGCACAGATAAGCCAATCATCGAGGTATTGCAGGACTTTCAGTCTCGGAGACTGGAGGAAGTGAAACACTGTAGCCACTCACCTGCTGAAGACACATGGAGCTAACGGATGGCTAAATGGAAGAACAGCAAACTGGTAATCAGCATCTGGACCCCTGAGATGGGTGGGAGCTGGCGTCGGAACTGGAGGTTGTAGCCATAGGTTAGAGTTGACAACACTTAACAGTCTACAGTAGAAGCTTCCCAATCAGCCAGGTGTGCCTGGTAAAAATGTCTGACGGCCAGATCAAAGCCCTTATTGCTGTATAGGATGGCTCCCTGAGACCCGCGGGGAACACTGTTGCATCCTGGGAGACCGCCGCATTGCAACAGAGACATATGCTAATGCCCATAAGCAGTGGTTAGTTTGTCCTCCAGAATGTTGAGACCCAAGCCCTGGAAACGGAAGCCCTCAGTTGTCTAAGCTAATAGATACCTGGACTGCATGGCGTTCAAGGGCTCCCTTAGCTTCAGGGCCACAGCGCTGACCTGGAACACGAGGCAGCACACTCAAATTGGCCTTACAAGGATCAGGTAGAGGAATGTCATATGAAGAAACGTTAGCTGAGCTAAATCTGTTCAGCCTTGTGCAAAGGAGACTGAGGGGGGACATGATCCAGGACTATAAGATTCTAGCAGGTTTGGATGCTGTTCAACCAAATAGTTACTTCAGCATTACTTCAAATACAAGAACTCGTGGCCCTGGGTGGAAATTAGGGGGAGAACATTTCAAACTGGATTTGAGGAAGCACTTCTTTACACAGCGTGCAGTTAGAGTATGGAACAATCTTCCTGATAGTGTAGTGCAAGCTAAATCCTTGGGTTCCTTTAAATCAGAGCTAGATAAGATTTTAACAACTCTGACCTATTAGTTAAGTCCTCTCCAAACGAGCTTGATGGGCCGAATGGCCTCCTCTCGTTTGTATATTTCTTATATTCTTATGTAGGTAAGGGGGACTGAGCCAGCCACACTTGCCTACGGGTCTGGACCAGAAGGTCCATGAACCTGCCAAATCAAGAAGCCGACAACCTGCAAGAACATGCCTGCCAAAACCCTAATGGACAAATACACTTTGGCAGAATGAAATTAACTGGAGAGGGCAAGTCTAAGGTAGGAGAGAGAACTGTTAATATGGACCATACATGCGGCCACCTCATGAGCACATGACATCCGTGACACATCCGTGAGCTTGCACATCCTATTCAAAGTTGCAGGGGGTCTGAAGACAGGCAACAACCCAGGATGGGGTGCCAACCCATCGAAGGGCACACTCTCACACCATTCACACCTATGGGCAATGTGGCATCTCCAGTTAACCTCGGCATATTTTTGGACTGTGTGGGGAAACCCCACGATGACAGGGAGAACATGTAAACTCCACACACATGGAGCCATGGCGGAGAATCGAACCCTGGTCCCAGAAATGTGAGGCATTCTATTGGAGACCTGTTGTGACCCCCTCTGTTCCACTCTCAAAGATTTTTTGCAGGAATTTCTTCTGTACTTTTTTTCCTAACAGTGTATGCAAGGTCATAGGGGTCCAGAGCATATTCCCTGGGGAGATCCCAAAAATATTCTGTGGTGGAAGTCCAGTGTGATATGCATTCATGGGTCTCTGGTGGCACCCCGGACCTACACCATGTACCTGTGAGATTTTACAAAATCAAAGAGTAACGCTGTCCTGCTTTGTAATGTGTCTGGTGTACATTTCTGTGGTTATCTTCTGACATTTCCCTGTCTGTGTCGATACAGTAGATATTCTTCCATAAGTGCTTACCTAAACACAGCTTCTGTGATCCCAGCTCTCAGTTCAATACCACTATACTAGCCATCCGGAGTAGTTAAGCTACTTTTAAGACTGCTGTCGTCAAGTGCAAAATGGATTCTTTGGTTCAGGTGAATGCTTGAATATATGTCGTTATTTTCCAATCATAACGTAGAAGCCCTAGCAGCTGAACAATGAAGCGGCTTAAATTACACACATTTTCACCAAATGGGGTACTTACATTTACCTCTAAGTCAATGGTTTTCAACAAATCACTGCAGTGTGCTGCCATTTGACTTGCTGTGTGGAAAACGACAGCCTCTCTAAGGCTTCAGGTAACTGTCAAACTAGATGAATGTATGTCTTAACAGTCAATGGAGTCAAAGGCTTCTCACTAATTATTTGCCTTTGTGAAGGTTTTGGATTGTATTTGAATTTTCTTTCTAAGAGATATTCCATAACTGCTGTATTCCACACTTAAAAGAATACCACTTTTATATACAAAATCCATCGAAACACGGCGATACTTCTGATTCTGAATTAAACATAAGCACATGTGGAGTACTTGAAGTGGGTCGGTAGGCTACTCACCAGTACACAGTACCTCTTTGTTTTTCTCTTCAGAATACAGGCGTTGGTACTGAATAATACGGGGAGTACCAGTACCTGTTTCTCCCAATGTCAAGCACTGCGTAGTGTTACCGGGATCGCACAGACCCCGACTTTTTCGCTGGACGCTGCTTGTAGACATTATATGACTTGTACCATGCTACTTTGTTTCCAATAGTTTCATTTATGCTTCTAAAAAAGTGAAAGACAATTGTGGAATCCGACATTAGCAGCTTTATCTGATTCGTGCCAGGCTTTCGTATTTTATTTGCACACCCTATTGAGCTACTTCTTCTGGCATATATTTTAGTAGACCTAAGGCCAATAACCAATACAAATAAGGTAAAAAATAAGGTTTTTATGAGTACAGTTCACTGTCAAAATGATGCCAAACAACGTGTACTGTATTCTAGATAATTAGCCCGTTCATTACAAATGAATCGCTTGTCGGAACAGATTAACTACAAATCTGCGCCGCTGATGACCGTAACTGCAGACGTTAGCAAGACACCCTGTCAGTATTATTATTCCAAATATATATATTTTTAATATGATATAGTATTATGCGTCTGCGTCTTCGGGGCTCCTGCTATTTCTGGCTTTCACTAGTTTCCCGCCGGAATGACGTCAGTCCAAAGTTATTTTCATGAATGGAAGGGGCGGTCACGAGGAGCCAGTGACGTGAGTGCTTGCGGAAGCATAGAGTGGAATGTCGATACATTGTTGTTTTGTAGTTATTTTGGATTAGAGATAGATTTCACTTCGATTGCAGCAAGATCTCCCTCGGTTGAACCGAACACCAACTTATAATTGGCTGTATTGCAAGGCCGATACATTTCGGATAACAAGCGATTTACAAGGTAGCGTTATTTTTTTTCTCTCTAAAAATATCTGTCGAAATTCCTCTTTTAGTAGCTGGTGTTTACACTGTAACGACAAGTATTTCTGAAACTGGCGCCGTGAGGTTATTCGTAACTAGTGAACAGTTAAAGTGGTTTATCCAAATTTATATGGGTATTGAAGTAGGGTGAAAGATGTTTTTTTTTAGGATTCCGCGTGTTGCGTTTTAATAACAAAAATACTGGACGAAAGTCGGGAACACGTGTTCGCGGGGAAGCGAAATCTCAGCGTCAGTCGCGAAGCTGCTTTAGGAAAAGCGCAACTCGCGCTTTCGGCAAGTTTCTGTTGATCGTTCGGATACTTTTTAAAGATAACCGGGGTCTGTTGGGGTAGATCACCTTTGGACTATCAAGTTATAGAAGTGCGTTTTAAGTAAATTGAAGGGCTTCCGTTTGCCGTTTGAACATTTTGAGGGATCCTTGGAAAAGGGAGGCGTGGTGATGAACTCCCTGGAAAGGGGGAAAAGAAACTTGAAAAGGAAAATTTATGGAATCATACTTCAGCGCATTTTAGTAGTTTAGCATTATTATTCACCTGTTGTGATTCGTCATGTTAGCTTTGGATTTAATAACAGAAAGGAAAGCTTACAAAGTAGCCTATTGACTTGTTCCCAAGATGATTTAATTTGAGGATTATTGAGTGATTACATGAGTGGTTTTCATTATACTAACTGCGTTAAAGAACTGTTTTATGATTGTAAAATCGCAGTGGTGAGCGAGCTAACTATCGTTGCAGTTCTTGAGCAACATTCGTCGTTGTCGTGGTTTCGCCGAAGTAAAAATAGGTCATATTTGGTCGGTCTCCTATGCGCGTGTAATGCGATTCTGACGATCTGCTTCAGTCTGCTAAATCCAGGTAGGGAATAGCGACATTACACAGATTATTGTAAAATATGTATATTGCTGAATGTGTAATGGAAACACTGTGGAAGTGATATGTATTTTACAAATAACATGTTTATTATAATTTATGAATGTAAGGAATTTATTCATAGTTTCCCGAATAGTTTATTCTACTTGGAATATTTTGGGCTTCTTTTACCACTGAGGAGCCACACCCTGTTATTGAGGAAAGGTGAGTCATGGATGGGTATTATGATTCATTTCCACTTTGGCGGATTCTACAATTGTCTTTCACTTTGTGAGAGGCTTAAATTGAACTGTGGGGAAACAAATAACATGGCACTGTTTGCTTAATGTTTGCAATCAACGTCCAACAGGGAAGCGTATGGATTGTGTCAGACGTCTGCGAGCGTTAATGGCATGGTGAACTAAAGATTTAGTTGTATGCGGGTCAAGGCAGAAGTGAAGGCTTAATGTTCTTGACCACTGACATTGAATAAACTGTAGAGGTGTCGTATTCCCAACTTGGACATCCTTGCCCGTTTTAGTATAGCAGGAAAATGTAAGTCATGCAAGTGGTGTAACAAGAAGCTAATTTTGTCCGCAAACCGCTAGAAATGAATCATTTTGGTAATTTTTTTATGTAGCACAAAAAGACATTAATGCCAGTCATAACTTTTCTGCATTATGTTGTACATTACTGTCTCACCCTCTTCGCGGTGACTGCACACCCCTTACGAGTCAGGGGGGAAAGGATTGGCATGTATTTTTATTGGTATTTTAAAAGGGGTATGAACTGCAGGTTTTATTGTTAGTAAAATAATCAAATGTTGTTAGATGTTGGATTGGTGACCTACTTCTGTGTTTGGCGGTCGGTGACCGCCTTGGTTTGACAGCATGGGGTC
>JAODKK010000093.1:21850554-21864487 GCA_026774405.1 Petrocephalus microphthalmus | reverse complement strand
CATCAAGTTAAATTCTTTTCCAGTTTATTACACATGCCACACATTATATTTTATTTTCAGCTTTACCGCATTATGCAAAAAATTGTAGCATTACCAATACATATAAATGTTACTAATGGAACACCTAAAGTGTATAAAAACAGAACAAAGACATATATTAGAGATATCATTAGAAAAATTGACCCATTGAGGTTCCAAGGTTTGGTACCTAAATGGTACCTGGACATTTGAAGAAAACATGTAGAGTCTATTCCAAGAAAGTCACAGGATTCCAGTGGCATCTGGGGCTGCATTTTGAAAAAGGATGAACTTTCGTCTGCTACCAACTTCTTCTGCTAATTGACTTGATTTTTAATCCAATTTAATTTAATTTAATTTAATTTGCTTGGATTGTATATTTTTAAGATGTCGATTGGGAGACTGCAGTGCCAGACTTGGAGGAAAGACTGTAGAGAGTTTAATGTTGTGCTTCAACTCAACAGCCAATGGGGTTAAAATCCACATTAACTGCATGCTAATTAAAATAGTCCCAAAGCATTGGTAGCATTTGAAAAAAGGCAGTCAAAAGGTATTTACCCTAAATTTACAAGGCTGGGACTGACACTGCCTAGTATAACAGTCATGCATCCTTTTTACACCGAATAAAAATGAATAGTGTAAGCAGCTAACTTGTGAAAAAAGGAAAGCCAGTGTGGAAGCATCCGCCTCATTTGGTCAGAATGGGGGAAATTCCAGATGTCTTCAGTAACAGGGTTTGTCCTAGTCCTAGTTCTGGGAGGCAGTGATATTGCTCCAGCTGAGCTGTGATTGAATTAGCTGTCATACAAATCACATTAATCCGGACATGTTAGCCCAGCGCTCCCAGTAAACCAACGAATCCTGTGGTTCTCCAAGCCCAGAATGGCCGAGCCCTGTGCAATGCGCTACCCAGGACTTGTTGAAGCAATCACCAGATCTCACCTTGTCTTCCAAGACAAGATTCAACCAGGTGTAAGTTAATCAGTACGGCCATAAACGAAACCTGTTTTCAGACACTTTATATGTATGTTTTTGTATGGATCTCCTCTGACTTCTCCGGTGTCATCCTTCATGCCCAGTCAGGCGCGTGCAGAGCGGCACATATTGACAGACGCAAATAAATGTAAGTTGCATGGAAAAATTGTCTCTGTTTGGTATGGTCTCTCTTTGGTATAGTCTGGCCAGGTGATGAAAGTGTCTTCAGTTCTTTCTATTCTTTGTCTGATGTTATTTCTGCTTCAGTTTTACTCCAAAGAACACTAAACAGGTGTCTCTAAGACATATCAATGCTGTTCATGCTTTTAAATAAGTAACATGTTCACATGAGAGCCCTGCAATAATGTAAATTTGCAATTTTCCAGAATATAACCAGAGAGAAATAGGTGCTGGTAGACATACATCACAGATATCTTGGCCGTCTGCATCTCCAGAGGTGGAATTATAGCCAAGGTCAATAAAGACGCATCATAACAAGGTCTATTTCTTGGGTAAGTTGTTTCAACTGATATCATAATGATCATTATTTGTATTCTTGAATAAGGAAATGTGTTCATTCATATCATATGTCCTAAATTTGTGCCCTGCTTGAATGAACTAGTGATAACAGAACACTGAGTGGTTTAATTATAAATTATGAATTGAAATTCATTTCAGCTTTCCTGTTTCCAGCTTTGTGCTGTGGGTGTTTTATAACTCTGTCAATTCAATAGCACATTAAGACTTCGATGATGGAAATAATAATAAATAAAATGTCACCCTGTACTTATAAAATGTTTTTTTGCAATGCAATATTGCACCATAACTCTGTGAAACATTAAAGATTTTTGTTTTTAGGTTTTATGCTGAACCCAGGCTGAGCAGTATAGTCAATTCCATGCAAGTTCACTGCATCTATAACTGAATTTAGCATTATCTAAAACTGAAATGTCAATATATGTCATCGTTTTTGTGCATATTATATGATGGAACTCCTCTGATATCTCTGTTGTCTCCTGTTGTCTGCAATTATTATTACTTAAAAATGTTTTATTATGAATAAACAGAATTACTCTGGAATCTCGTTAATCCCCATGCCATGTGCTATTTTTGTAATATTTTCTGTTGTGATATGTTGTAAAATTTTGGCATGCTTCCTGTTATCAGTAATATTAATATTCACGTTTTAAGCTTGTCTTTGGGGCAGCACGGTGGTGCGATGGTTCGCACTGTTGCCTCACACCTCTATGACCAGGGTCTGAGTCCCTGCTATGGCACGTGTGTGGTATTTGCATGTTCTCCCTGTGTCAATGAACAGCTTTGCTGAGGTCCTGGGTCGCCCCCCCCCCACAGTACAAAAACATGCTGAGGTTACTGGGAGTTAACACATTGTCCATAAGTGTGTTTGCCCTGTGATGAGTTGGTGCCCCATCCTGGGTTATTCCCTGCTTTGCACCCACTGGTCCATAGCCCTGAATAGGACAAGTAGACAGCATTGATGACAGCTTTTCTTTATTTCGCCATCAAGAGTATCATAGAGATATGAATTAAAAAAAAAGTCTTTGCTTTTTGTTGTGTGTGTGGTCGCCATCAAACAAAAAGTCAAGGAGATTATTCTTAGTCAAGGGTTGCATTAGATAAGGCAGTAGAGTACATCACAATGGTGCTCAATATTGGCATGTCTACTGAACTAGTCGTCTTGTGCCAGCCTTATCTATTTACAGTGGGTTGACACCACATCACATCATCAGTTATTATGCTAAGAGCAATGTATTCACAAAATTTTGATGATGTGTACTTTACACTGTATTTGTTTTTGCCTGTCCACATCTACATTGTGTCATTTTGTCAAGCTTTCAAACACCGCAGGATGTTTCATCATCACATAGATTGACATATGCTTTGGATGTAAGCATTGAGGGGGAAGTTGTTTCTCTGATTTGATTTGGCATGATTTTGTCAAAAGTATGTTCAGTTATCCATGTAGGATGGATACAGTATTACTCATAATATCATATCATATCTTAGCAGGTGAGTCGTCAGTGACATTGCCACTGCAGTACAAAAGCAAGGTAGGATACATGGAAGAAGTTGGCTAACAATGGCAGAAATGATAAATGACATGGTAAAGAGTGTGGTAAAACAGTGACTTTCTGAATACAGCTTATCTCTGGCAGTGCTGACAGGCTGTAAGGCTTCGCTTCTCTTCTCTTAGCGTTTGCTCATTCGTTCACTGCAACAGCAGCAGTCGCAATAATTGTTTAAAGAAATGGAATGATTTTCTATTTATCCACTTTTTACTTATTTTGAACAGCAGTTACCTTCATATATTGCACTTCGACGTAAGAATGCCTGGGCCTCAATAATACATACCATCATTCCATATCCAGTTATTTAAATGACATTTAACACAGATTGAAAGCTATGAATTAAAGTTAACAAAGCATAATACGTACTGGAGATTAACTGAAACATTGTGCATGTTATAATTACCACACATATTAACTACTATTATTCTGAAAGAAAGGATTTTTCTTGTTAATTGTTGGCAATTCTGATTCACTTTTATTTATTAACATTTCTTAATTGGCATTTTACCACCATAGTCAACCGGAACAGCTGCAGTACACCTGTCAGGAACCCAAGTTCATTTACTAGAAACCTCATGTTTTATTTATGGTGGTGGAAAATCCAGGTCTCAGGACCTACTCCCTGGCCACTCTTTTTCTGTCCCTCTCACTTTCTCTCTGTTGGAATCTCATTGCTGGGTCAGCCATAACATACAGGTTACATGTTTCAAGCTCAACAAGCATTCTGTGCCCACTGTAATCTGTGGATGGGGGCATTTTTCTGCTGGAAGCTTCTGCACATAGAATCGAAACCTTCACACAAGGATGAAAGCAATAAATGGATGTGTATGTATTAGCAGTTACTCAGCTGACCTAAACTATGCTAGGAAAAATCTTTGCCACTGCTTGCTCTCCTTGAGTACTGTTAAGAACACAGAAAGATCTGAACATACAGCTCTGGAAAAAAATGAGGCCACTGTGTATTTTTTAAAATCTGCATTTTTAAATCATGGTTTAATACTTGTTCTGCTGGCAGAAGGCTACACTGCTTCCAGGCTGAAAGTTTCTAAGACAGCAGTACAAGGTGAAGCAAGAGATACTGGGAATGATTAGAAACCAGCCAGGTGGGGGGGGGGGGAGTGACTTTCTAAAGTCAGAGATGACCGTCAATTTACCCGGCAGTGCCTCACAAATTGGAGGATGACCTCAAGTGACCTTCACCAGGAATGGGAAACATTAAGTGCACACAGATAGATGCACAGCTATGACAGTTCTTAACTGGCTCCTTGAAGTAGGTCTGAAGTCCCATGAAGCACGGAAGAAGCCCTTCATTAATGAGAAGCAGGGAAGAGCCAGGCTGGAGTTTGCAAAACAAAATCTGTATTTTAAACATAAGCATGCCTATAAATTGAGAAATGAGTGAAACTAAATGTTTTGCTGTTGTCTCTTTTTTCCAGAGTTGTAAGGTCTTCTTCCACATATAGGCCACCACCTCTACTCTGTGTTCTTGGAGTTTTAGTGTAAGTGGCTTATGTGCTGCAGCAATTCATTATGTTAGCCTACAAACTATGCTTGATGAAACTGCAGGCTCATGCCTTAGATTGAAATTTGCAGTCAACAGATTCAGAGCTGCTATTCTGTTTTGTCTTTATGTGAATCCAGAGCCTGAAGATCCTTCATCCATAGCTACCTCATTGGCCAGTGTTCCTCATGAAACATCAGCATGCTTTCACCATTTTCAAAAGACACTGAAATATTTTCTTCAAGCTATGGTTATCAGATCATTGGGGCAACTGAGCCTTCTTAGTATTTTTTGCACACAATGGTGAGCATGATGTGATGTTAATTGCTTAATTCATTCAAGGACCACACCAGTGGAAGAACCTGCCTTTGCTTTATTTTGTACTCCCCATTTGCCTTCACGGTGCCTTCGATCAGTCTCTGTTTATGGATATTTTATATATTATGCACATTTTGCCTACTTTATCAAATGCCAAACACACTCATTTCTGTAACAACTTTTCGTTTATGAAACGTGGGAATCCTTAACATGTTACCACAATGTCGGAACCCAGTTGTGTTCTGCTTTTAAACATAAATGGCTGTGCTTTGTTTATGTGTTTCAATATAGTTCTATCCTGAGTTGAACATGTGGCCAAGAGCTGTAAATGAGCATATTAAAATCACTGATGGTTAATCCATAGTTATTAACTCTATAAAAAGAAGATTGTGAATATTTCGATTGATGGCAAATATTAGTAGCATTTACAAGATTCAAGTTCAGGAGCAGTTACATGGGGAATCTCATCCACAATTCTTATCGCAGCAGAATGGCTATCAGAATGGTGCCTCCTTTGTGATAGTGCTAATTTTGTCAATACATAGCTCTGAGTGGCCTTTGGTGACCCTGTCTGCGGATGGAGTCTTTTCCTTCACTGGAGCCACATTCCCTAGTCAGGTTTATCTCACCAGAGTTCTGGCTCACCTGCATCTCCCTCCTGCTGCTGATTTCTCTTAATCATGCCTATCTGGTCTAACCGGTTCCTTAAGCATGAGGGATTGTAGTCTAGATGCGTGATTACTGAGCAGGTACTTTCTTCCCAGGTTTCCCTGAGTGCCTGATTCTGCTCTTGTGTGGTTCTGAGTGAGTTCTTTCTCAGATCCCCTGCCTGGTGAGTTTGTATGCCGATCCCCATCGCAGTGTGAGTGTGTCTCAGCTCTCCTTTGTCTGCGTGTGTTTGCCTAATCCTGCATCCTCTGCACTCTCTCTGGCTCTCAGACCCCAGCTTCTTTTCTTGACTCTGACTTTTGCCTGTCGTAGATTTATCTGGTTGCTTTGCAGTTAGATCCCCAGTTCCCGAGGTGTTCATGTCTCAGAATTCCTCACCAATCATGGACCCAGCAGAGCTCCACAGCATGCCGAGTTGCCTAGAATGGCACCTGGAGGGTTTACCTTGTTCCCAATCTGCACCCACGGTCCTGTCTCCTCAACCCATTGCAGCTGTCATGCCAGTCCTGCCTGTCTATTTATGATTACTGTGATGGATCATCTGAACACTGCAGGGCATTCCTCATGCAATATGACTTGTTTATCCGACTTAATGGTGCCTTACTGGCCACTGACTGTATCAAGGTTGACTTTGTTTGCCCCTCACCGGGAAAGCCAGAGAATGGGCTATGGCACTATACTATCTACACAGTGCCATTATCTGATCCTTCACCACTAGAACTCCGGCAGCAAACATACCCTGCTGCAGAATTTGTGGTTGATTTTTCTGGATGCTGCCAGTGGGTGAAATGAGCCAGCACTCCTTGCTGTTTACTGGAGAGTGTTAAACTTCTGGCTGCAGATGGCAATGGATTGCAGGGTGGGAAACCTTGGGCTCGAAGAATATGTCCTTCTCTCAATACATCTGGATAACTGCCTCCAGGATTGCCCCCTTCTGCAACCTGCCCAAAACCAACTGCCATTCCTAATCTCTCATCAGACCTCCCTCTTCACCACCCTCAGCCCCCAGAACTGACCCCATGCAGCTGAGGCGAACGCTGTTCACTCTGGCTGAATGTCGATGCCTAATAGAGAACCAGCTCTGCATCTACAGTGGGCACCCCGGCCACATCTTCCAGTGCCCCTCCATCCGCTGTGTCAGTGTGTGAACCCAGGTATGGTATTTTATCTATATCGACATAACTTGCTTTGGCTGTCATCTGTTGTGACTCTGGTATACATGTCTCCACAGCCCTGAGATTCTGGTGCAGCTGGGAATGTCACTGATGCCCCCCTAGCCTAAACCTGCCCCTGCAACCCACAGAACCCTCACTGAACAACTGAACATCTGCATCCTGTATACAGTAGGTCCCAATGAGTGACGACTTCATTACTTACACACAAAGCTAGTTCTCCTCCAAACTGGTTTGTTCCAGGAACAGATATTAGTTATTTGCCACCTCTCTCAACATCTCTGAGACCCAGTGGTACTCGGTCATCCATGCCGGTGTAACCAAAATCACCACATGTCCTGCTGAGATCACTGCATGGAGTCCCTGTTTTGCAATCTGCTTGCAGTTGCCCTTGACCGCCTCAGTGGTCTATAATCCATGAAGGAGATTGACATTCCTTCTGAGTATAAATCACATCTACATATCTATCAAGTACATATCTATCAAGATGAGTTTTGTAAAATTTACTGACCAAATCTCCTCCAAAGAACATGTGGGACAGTACTACTGACTGCTACCCAAGATTATAGCATGTTGGAAGATGGTCAGTCAGTGGATACCCTGATTTACTTCTTGGCATTAGTAGGCATTTTGTCATTTATGGAGGTTTTGTTGTCTGTTGTCCAGGTACCATCCCCAGACCCAATGGTCAATATGAGCTTCCAAACCCAAATCCTGCACTTCCTCCACTCCTGTTATGCCCAAAACTGTCCAAATGGAGTTTCTCATCTGTGGGCCAAGTATGCCCAGAATGCACTCTATCATTCCTCACTACTTCTCTCTTTTTCAGTGTATTCTAGGCTTTGTCTTCTGTCAAGAAAACTACAGTACAACGGACTGTTCAAGATCCTGTATTAAATCAACCTGGTGTCCTATAGCCTTCAGTTGCCCAGTCAATACAGTGTTTCCTGTCTCTTTAACCAGTCCATTACAGTGCACTGTATCCTCCCACCGCTGACTATGTACCACTTCCGCCTTTGGACGTTGACAGTGCTGTGGCTTGCATTGCCCGTACCGTCCTTGACTCGAGGCAGTGGAATGGTTGTCTCCAGTACCTGGTAAACTGGGAAAGTTATGGTCTGGAGGAGAAGTTTGGGTGCCAGATCCGAGTTGGCTCACAGACGTCTTGGTGTGTGGAGTTGCCTGTGGGGAAATGGGGTACCGTTAGGTTGGATTCCAGTCCTTCACTGCAGCCATACTCCCCACAACAGATCTCACTCACAAGAGTTCTGCTTGAGCTGTGACACTCCTGTTGCTGGTTTCTTAATTGCCTATCCTACCTAACTAGTTCCTTTAGTGTGAGGAATTGTCTCGATGCACAATTACCAGGTGGTCTTTTTCTTCCCAGGTTTCCCCCGAGTGCCTGATTCTCGTTATGAGTGAGTTGTTTGCCCAATCTCCTGACTGGTGCGTTTGTGCATCTTGGCTCACCCTTGTCTGCATCTGAGCTTGCCTTACCCAGCATCCCCCAGGACCCTCACTGACTTCCTCATTCCGGCTTGCTCTCTTGACTCTGATTTTGCCTGCTGTTTTTGATATGTGGCTGCTCTGCATTTCTAATCCCCGGTTCCTAAGCTGTTCACACTGGCAGCTATTTTTCACTGCTGCAGAATTCCAGTAGATGCGTTCATAAATTGCAAGCTAAACTTAAATGCTGGTCAGAGCCACACTGCGGTTGCAATAAACACAAGTGCAGTATTTGTGGTTTTGTCGCCCACCTGAGGGAAATGCTATTAAGTTCATACAAAAAATTTTATGAGGTGAGAAATTGCTCTAGACATATTAAAACACTTAAACACTTCTGTGTATCCCACAAGGCCTTGGAACATTATAAGTCTTGGCCTGAATAGGGCACCTGAGTGTAGTGGAGTTTGCCTTATAGAATTTATTCAGAATATAACAATGTTCCTGCCGCTACATAAGTTTACAAATATATCCTAGATTTACAGTATCTCTTAATGCTATTGTTTTTCAGCACAAATTAGTGGTTGACCAAAGTTGACTACAATGTGAGTGAAGAGAATCCAAACCGATTTGTTAATCATTTGGGTTATCAGTTATATCTTGCAGGAATGGGTGTATTGAGACGAACATACGATACTCTGTTTACATCATTATACTACACAGGCCTATTTTTTTTATTTATTCTAAATTAACAGCACCCTAGAATGGTCTTTCATAAATATCTACTGCTGTTTTGGCAGCAAATCAATTTCAATAAAAATTGTATTCAGCATTGTTTTGTGTGTAGGTTATGGAAGTTAAAATCAATGAAAATAATCAAATTAGTCAACCATCCTTGCTGATTAGCTGTTACTAAACTGCAAGCCAACCTCCCTGATTAAATGTAACTAAACTGTAAACCAATCTTGAGACCCAGTGTTCCATCTTCCACGCTTGTTATCTTCTGAACAACACAATCTTTATTTCAAAATAGTACAGTCTTGTTGAAATATGCATATTAAAAAAAATATGTGGAATCTTGCTTCTTTTGAGACGAGAAAAAAGTGAAACTCAGTTAAGATCACTGTATACTTGCTTCTGTTGGTTTTATTACTGGATATTGGCCAGACCTTAATAAACAATAATGTACTGCATAGTCAGAACATTATACAGATAAGCACAATATATACAAAATACATAGACTTGTAGTCTATGATGTTTGGCCCAGTGTTTAGTTTAAAGGCATCCTCATGCCTGGTTAGGATTTCAGCTGGAAAAAAAAATCGCAGGCTCCAATTTCCTCCAGCAGTTTAATGACATTCAGTTCAGGTGAAATTAAATTTCCTGAACGTTTAACTGGGTGAGTAAATCTCCTGTGCTTCCCAGAATACGCTCTGGATGTCCACTGCCATTATTGGATTAGCATTTATTCAAAATGCATGGATGGAAAATTGCTTGGAAAAATCTTCCTTGTGAAGTTTATGGCAATATGCTTTGGGTTATGTAGCACTCTGTCTTTAAACATAAAACCATCCTTTAATTTTTGGGGGATAATTTAAAAAATAATAATAAAGTCAAATTTCATTGCAAACTTACATTGTGCTTTCCTGTGGAAAGGACTGCAAATAAAGATTCAGTTTGGTCCTATAAACTGTTTCCACACACATTCTTTTTAATCAATGATTTATATTGACGAAAAACAGAAAAAAAAATGTGTGTGAATGTCATCTCCAACTTCAAGTTTCTCCCAGTTTCTGCCCAGCAAATTTAATATCCGTTTATAGTATTGAGTGTCTGTATTTTTCCAAATAAGCCCTCTAAATTGTGTGCAGCACATAACCAAATAAAAGTAGTTAGAGTGGCATATTTCGTTATTGTTTGCCCTTGTAATGTTGTTTTTAAGTTTTTCTGGTGCTGATGACTATCCTCCGCCCTCGGGCTGTATTATGATTAGTGAGTGTGAATGAAAGACAGCACCGTTCAATACTGCTTGGTTAATGATGAGAGCCAGAAGATAGGAATATTGCCAACCTGTGTGAGTGTGTAGGGGCCTCAGACTGCCATTCTTTCCAGAAAGAGACGAACCGCATTCAGTCTCTCAGGCAAAGACTGCTGAGCCTGCATCCTTGCTCCGCTACTGGGGCTGTATTGTTGCTAAAGTCGCTGAAGCCCCCGGTGCTCAGGATTGGGATAGCATGCAAAAGTGGGACTATAGCTTGATTCTGATGCAGGGTTTTGGATTGGAAAAGACTGAATCGTAGAAAACTTCTGGCATTTTTGCCTGCACGTTTACACAGCGATTCATCATAAAGCCGTTATTGTATATTAATAATCTTTATAATGTTTTTATGTACGCATGTGGCCCTTGACCATCGCCTTATCTATGTGTCAGTAAAATATGTGAGCATATGATGGTAATTTGTTAAATCCAATGTTCTTGACGATTATACCTAGTGGACGTGTTTAAAAATAAATCTCCTAGTTTCTGCTCCTTCTGTCCCATTAAGTATTCCTTATGTTGCATTATTTATTTTGTATAAAATGTTGACTCAATATCATAAAACCCCCATGGTGATTTTAATTATAAATGCTGGTTTAGTCTTTCAAAGCTTTTATGTTTATCCTCGAGACACTGGTAGAATGGACAGAATGATAGATCTGGGGTATTAGTGCTATAGTTTTAGGCTACTGGGAATCTATGGAAAAGTAACTTTATTGTATTATTAAAATATGAGAAGCAAGTTCTAACTCCGGGACAGTATTCCAGCCATTCCCATCTACTAGGGAAGTTCAGGATTTCATAAATCAGATCTATATTCAAGAGTCTGGAGGCTGTAGGGGTGACAGGGCTAGAGATGGTCACAGTAATATAAAGTTTCAACAGATACAGTATGGCAAATGATGGGGAAATCTTTGCATGAAATGAAGCATTTGGTCTGTGCACCTGTGGCATTCTCAACCAGATGGACCTGGAGCTAAGGAAGTTTCATTGGAAGACCGGCACCAAGAAATTGAATAATACTATGTAGAAGAAAAAAAAATCCATCAGCTAAATGAGGGTGCCTGTCCAGAGCCCTTTGTCTTCATATTCCAACTGTTCTTTGGACTTCAGCCACAAGAATGCAAAACTCAATGGACTAAGCAGAGAGTGGGATACTACACTAGCTTCAGCTGTGAGAACCGGCAATTTCTGCTGACGCGGGGTGATCAGACTATACCGTCAAATATGACAGGAAGGTACGAATATCGTCCACCTCCAGTCTGTGTTGCTCTCACACAGTGGTCACCCATAAGGCACATCCTGCTTGTAAGGACGTGACATAACACATCCTGGTATTAAAAGTGAAATCCTAGGGCTGACTGCAGGAACAAGAACCACAACACCAATCTGTATCCCATCATAAGTACCAGAGACAGGCATAGGGGTGCCAGGGCTCACCCCCTCATAACCCACTGACATCATGCTGGTGCCAGCGTTGTCTGTCCACCTCTGTACACAATCAGCGAGCCGGGTGACAGATTCAGTAACTGGCCATGCTGGGAAGGCAGCACTGTGGGGTCTGTTCAGGTACCAGTCTTCTAAGATATTTAAACTCACCAGAGTCCATGTCTGGCTCAGTCCTCTGTCACAACCGTTGAAACGAATTTAAAAAACAGAACTTTACAAAAACAAGGTACACTACAAAACAAAAGGTGATGGTATTCTTCCTGTTGGGCAGGCCTCTCTGATAGGTTGGTCTTCAGGTCCTCATTGTTGTTCTGTACTAGACCCTGCTCAGTTGATAGTCTCTGTATAATCTTGTAGGTCTCATTAGATATTGTACTTGCTCCGGTTATTGATTAAACAATAATGATGAAGAATAGTATAAGTGTAATTGGTTGCTATTATGGGCCTGTTGTTAGAATAACCAGACATATTTCATGTTTATAGTTACATTTATGCACAATAAGTGTCAGATAGCAGTGTCTAAATGTGGGGGCACACTTAATGATTTAAAAACAGTTTAAAATATAATCCTCACTTAAAAATAGGCACTGGGAATTCTTCAACAAAAACTGCATGGTTTCATTTTTTTTAATATCGCAAGAAATAATGACAAAATGTTGCAATAGTCTGTGTTTAGGAGAGCAGTTTATGATGACAATATGTATCTTTGGTCCCTTCTGGAATCATGGTGGAGCCAGCTGGCAATCAGTCTCTGTTAAAACACAGAAACAAAACTGTTGAATGAGATGATTGTTTTGTTCGGGGCATAGAGTTGGTTGTGCTTTTCATGTTATTTTAGAATCTTAGTGCTGGTTGATCAGCCCACAAACAAATTCTTAGCAGAGGGACGCATGACATTAAATTATTCCAAACACGACAGGGTTCTTATCTTCCCTGTGCAGTTCTTTCAAAAAATAAACAGATCTTCTGCCCAGGTCTGACCTCTTCCATCTATTTGTCATTCAGTGTATTATATTCCTGATGCCAGCACCTGTAAGTTGTTACTTGAGTGAAAATACATAGAGTTTCAGGGATTATCTGTAACCGAATCTGCAATCAGTCCAATTTCCTGCGCCGCGCGATACGGGTCTTGTCACACAGATGGTGACTGATTGATTCATTTCCCACTAAGCAGTGTAGAGAGTGCACTTAATCCACACCGGCATTGCGGTGCATACTCTGCACTCCGCAGAGGCGATGAGTGACGAGCAAATGTTAGGATTTGATGAAGTGACTGCACATGTACAGCAGCGGCATGCGTCAGCCTCACTGCGGTATTGATAATCTGACAGGGCTGTAGCACACAGAGCAGGCTGCCGTTCAATAGCTCGGGCACGGGCATCTGGAATCTGTGTGCGGGCAGCTAACAGACAATGTTATTGACTGGCGTGTGGCAGCATATACAGCTGCCCAGCTTCCCTCGTGGCTCCCAGTCAATTACCGTACCATTGGAAAACTCGGGAAACCAAAATCTCATGGCAAGCATTACAAGACAATTAAGGTAATTTATTAATAGTTTCTCATTGCTTGTTTCTGTTGAAGAGGTATCCAATGGAAGAAGAAAGAAAAAAGTCATCTTTCATGTATATGGGATTTTGGGTGTTTATTGAAATATCTACAGTTGTTTTGATCACTCGCTCCTTTCATTACTCAGGACTGTGACTCGGAGTAGCACAGGCACTGCGTTCCCTCATTAGTGAGAGAAATGATTCAATATGCCCAACAAGGCCTATCGGTAAATTCAGCCCTTCTATATTTATCCCTTAAGCGTAGCATTACGTTAACTGTGTCCATCCCACTAAGGTCAGCTAACCTGCTCCGGCTTCCTGTGCTTTTCCTACACTTGCATGCATGCAAATTTACTTGATTATTCACCTAAAGACTAATTAGTTTATGTGTGTTTAACAACTGCAGTAATGATAATTGGAAGTAGCTTTGGAAGAAGAGGCTGCTTAAATAATTCTGTTCAGGACGGAGAGTCAGCTGACCGGACTCCCCCGGGCCTCCCAGTGACCTCAAAGCCCACTTCTTAAGATGAAATAATGTACAGTGCTCTGTGCCCAGTCTCCCGAGAAAGCAAGACCGGGCCTGGCCGCACCTGCACCTCCGCACTCCACCTCGTGGTCACATGGTATCACATCGTTTCCCCTTTTCAGCAGCAGTGATTATCCCCAATGTGCCATTTTGATGGAGGTTACCGAAAGCTTGAGCTTTTTAAAAA
>JAODKK010000093.1:21789014-21801081 GCA_026774405.1 Petrocephalus microphthalmus | reverse complement strand
TAAGACAAGTGGTTTCGGAAATGGATGAATGTTGAAAGATGGTCGGCAACCTAATTCTCTGTTTTGTTTTGTTATTTATTAGGCAGATATTATATATCAGTATAAATTTAGTTCCTTCTAAGGGGGTTGATAAGGTTTCGTGTTTTTCAAGGGGTGCTGTACACGAAGACAACACGGACTAATGAAAAAGACAGTTTGCCGATTTGCTTGCTGTTGTGGGAAACTGCAGTTGTGTATCGGATTTGTCAAAACAGCAGCAACTTCAATCGAGACATGTGGCTTTGGTGTCACTTTGTGTGGCAACTCAGAGAAGACATCTGGTCGCTGTAATCTGGGAGCATCGTGCCACTCACAGGTGTCTGTTATTCTCGCAGAGGATGGGCCACTCTTTCATCTCCAAAGTAGGGTTTGTTGTTAGGTGTTCCATTAGGGGTTCTTGGGTGTTCTCGGTTTTCTAAAAAGCCTAATTTTCTCCTTTTCTTAGCGTGTAATACACTGTAAATGATTAGAAGACTTATCTGTACAGCTGTTCCACGTGAACAGCTTGTATTGTGATTCCTCGCCGTTGCCTGGGTGATATTCATACGTCCCAGACTCTTTGTGCTAAAAACAGTACGGCAAAACTGGCACCCGTGGAGTGAGTTCACCTTTAATGAACCGGGGATTAAAGGCCAGTAGCCTCACCACCGCTTCAGTCCAATGAAAACTGTCCGCACTGAGTAATAAATAGATATATAAATAACAGTGCTGTACTTTCAAGTCTATCTTTGGCTGAATCAGATCAGAGATGGAATTATACAAAGATGCCATTCAGATTATGAAAAGTGGGCAAAAGTTGTTTGTGTCTTGAAAGCTTTTGAAGTGAATTCAAGCAGCATTAAACATCATTAAAAGAGTTGTCAGTAGGATGGCGCTTCAGATACCCCCTGATTAATCATTCTGGATTGAAACACATTTGTCAATGTCTGCAGTGGCAGCTTTAATTAGCATATAAGGATGGAAGCCGTGTTTCTCTGTGTCTTTTTCGATTGGCCCTTCCTCAGAGTATCATTTTTTATTCAAAATGACTGTCAATACTTTCGTCAAAGCTATATTTTCACAATTACTCCTGATTGGCAGAGTCTAGTGAATTGCAGCAATATTAAGATATATGACTTTACATTTCTGACTGTTTCTCATGTTAATACTGTATATTAATGTGCTGTACTGACAGTGGTAATTTCATTTAAAGATCTAAAAGCATTATCTTTTCACGAAATGCCATAACATTTGAATGGCTTTTTTGAATGCGGAAGATTACCTCTACTGTGAATTCAATACTCCTGAAAAACCCCCCTTTTATGCTGTAATAGCACACTGTAATTTTGTCACAGTAAAAAAAAATGCTATTGAAATCTCAAACCAGGAGAGTTAAATGTGTTTGATTGAATAGTACTGGAAATGATTATGTGTGCATTGGCTCACCGTTAGCTTGCCGCAGTGAGTTGCACATGTGCTTTTATCATTATATGACATTATAGATGAGGTGGAACGTATTAGTTGCCTTCTCCAGGAATTGGGCCGTTAGGTTGTTCTGTTACTCAGAATAGTCTCACTTCCGTGTGGCTGTTGTTTTTTTTTTTTTAATTAGTAAGTTTTACTTGCAGGTATGTTCAGAGCTTGGTACCCAAATCACTTTAACACCCCCCCCCCAATTAAGGCCTCAATCCAGACAAACAGGGAAGTTCAGGGGTAGGGGATGAGACACACTGAGATGAACATGGGTTAATTGTAGGGCATTGATGAGCGCAGTTCACCTAGGAACTTCCCTGTTGAGTCTCCGTTGTCGGGTGCCCCACGCCCATACAGACTGCGCAGCACCACAGTAGTGCTTCCCCTACTTCCCCTTTCTTCTCTTCACCTCCTTGCTTCTCTTTCCCTTTGTGCAGTCTTTCCCTTGCCACTCTTGTACTCTTATCGCCTTCTCTATACTCTCTTTCCATTTTTATCCTTATCCATAGCCATCATATTTTCTTTCTTCAGTATAATAAAATAAGTCACAGTCGCTTCAGTCGCCAAGGTATGAGTACGATTCTGCATCCTTCCAGTCCATCAACATACTGAGTGCACATGTATTTACACATGTTGGGGCCCTTCCATATCTAACCTGAGTCAGACTGCCATTCATACCAGGGATGTTTGTAAATAATGACAGGCTGCTGGTGCTCACAGGCTGGAAAAAGTGTATGTGTGTGTGTGTGTATATATAAGTTTTTATGAGATTCCTATTTTTGATCCTCTGTAGATAATGTATATATATATATATATATATATATATATATATATATAAGACAAAACACTGTATTTTGTCAAAATTGAATTATGGCTGAAATCGGGTCTCTTAAGCTCTTTTTAATCTTGGGACATTACCAGATACTATATATTATGTGGTTTTCTTTTGTTATTCTCTTTTTTGTAAAAGACGAAAAAACTTTTTCTATAAATCCTTCTACCGTCTAACTACTTATCCTGGACACGGTAGCAGGAGGGCCTGGAGACTGTCCCAGGCAGCATAGGGTACAAGGTCGGGAGAATCCCTGCATCATATTCCGTTCTTAAGTACTAAAAAACTAAAATAGAACACTCAGTGGATTACAGGGGTAGAGGGTCATCTGAAAGTGTGAATTCATGAGGTCAGACCTACTAAATGTCTTTGTACTGCTTTTGCATCTGGCTGCGGCCAAACCTGCAGTGCTCTGCTGCATTTCTCAGTCTCCAGAAGGCCCGGGGACTGGATGGCAGTGAGAGGGGCATGCAGGAAATGCAGACGCGGCCCGTTGATGTTGAAGTAGCCCTGATAACGAGTAATTAATCAGACAAATTGATGCACTCGCAGCGCTAAGCGTGTGCTGTCCTGGCTAAATCCCTGTCTGCACTGGACTGCTAGCAGACAGTTGGGCTGCTACTCCTGTCTGACACACTGTGAGTCATTCGCCCAGCGCCGCTGTAACCGACTTAATCAGCGGATTTCGCTTTGGCCCGGGGAAATGTAAACTCTGTCCGTGAAACAATTTCCTCACTGTACTTATTGGCCCTAATCCCTGGTAATCCTATTGGGTTCAGTATAGCAGGAATAGCCAATACATACAAGGTGAGGTATTGCTATAGAAACTGCTAAATTAGGCACTTCACTGTTTCCCCCTGATGCTGCCTTTAAATCTATTGAAGTTCCGTAAATATCGCTGCTGACCATCGTATTGTGATCAATTCCTCTTAACCGCAATGAGGTGTAACATCTAAAAGACTCAACTGCCTAGATCATTTTCTGACTCCTGGCAGAAAGTTACTCAGAATTACAGTTTCACATCTACATATGGCAGCAGAAGTTTAGTCTAGATGTTCTGTGAATCCATCAACCTTTTGGTTGTGTTTGCCTTCTTCAGATCCGGCTAATTCATTATCACTGGAAATTAAAGTGTTAGTTAGTCAGGTTTTAAAGGAAAACAGGAAGACACCGAATCACACAGGGAATACGACCCTGTTGCCGGAGGCATCTCTAGGGCCCAGGGAGACTTTATCAGATCGCTAACAGCTCCGCCCTCCTAGGGCTCCTCCGTTAAGTGTTAGACGATTTATCCATTCTCAACGCAGTCAGGGGTCTGAAACCATCAGCCGACCTGTGGCGATTGGGTAATGTTTCCTTTTACAGTACACAAAGCATTCTGGGAAGCGTATTTTGGTAGCAGCACATATGGGTGTGCACAGGTAAGATCCATGCCTGTGCAATGCCTCATTTTTAAAGTTGAAAGAAGGATGAAAAGAACTTTCCAGATGGAATTGGGATTTTTTGCGTAATTATGTAGCAGACAGGGGACAGTAACACTGCTAATGTTATGTGCTCCTCTTGCTTATTATGTCTAAGGCAAGGATGTCCTCTCCTTAGCCAAAGGATCTTTATGTAAATTATTAACAAAAGGCATATCTAAACTCTATTCTCTAACATATTTAAGTCATCTAAATTAAATTAGCCAACCAAACAAATTTTTACGGAACCCATTGCCCTGAACAGTAAATTAGACATACGACATGAAATGTTACTAGTGCCAAGACTATTAATTAATTGCTAATAACTGCTAAATGAGGCGTTCGTTATAAAACGTTACCATTTGATATTTTAATGACGTGTCTTGCGACTGTGTTTTTTACAAGCTGACAGTTTTTACATATACATTATGTGACAGCTCGGGTTACAAAATGCAAAAATAAAATAACTACAGCTGTTATAATACACAAAAAACAACGGAAGCTGCCAAAACCTAATGCATAAACCTGACATTACATTTTTTAAATTTAGTGATATTTATGAGTTCTAAGTTCTATCTTAGTTGTATAGTATAATATGCATTTTCTTTTTTGTTTTGCTTACCTTTAACAAAAAGGTAAGCACAATTTTAAATCTTTTTTGATAGGTCTTCCTTCACCCCTGTGAAGGTGTGCAATTTTATGCACCCTCTGTGTAAGTATACTTTTAGAAGTTTATACAATTCTTATTACTGCCTTAGGCCATTCTTAGAAGAATAATATGAGCCTGATTTGCTTTTCTTCTAACAAAACCCGCTTCTAAAGACAATTTAAGGAGCACCACTATTCCCTGAGAAGGAGGTGGTTGTTTTTTGGTATTATTCTGTAGCCTTTTTGGTGTGTGTGTTTTTTTCCCATAATGCCCAGCAGAGAGGGAGGAGCACAGAGTGCAAGAAGCCCAGTGTCGAGATAAGCCTCCTTCTCAATGCCTTTGTGTTCCAGGAGACTATTGAGACCAATGTCTCTGACAAACACTTGTTTCATTTGAAGTGCAGTGTCACCCTGAGATGCAGCAGTGGAGATGAAAGATGTCCTTTGTCGCGTCGAAGGCCTCCCTGTGCCCTATCGCTCTCCGACCGCCTCGCACGGAATGTAGGAGATGCGCCCTGTGCCTAATAAAGACAAATTGCCCTCGTGTTTTGACAGGAACGAACCCATCGACGTGTTATTGACTCAACCTACAACCATAACGTGCAAGGTTCCGTCGTTGCACAGCACGTTTCTCTGTTTATTTGCCATGCAGTCCTTAAAACCTGGAAAACCACTTATCCTTTTAGCCATGACGTGGGAGCTGTGATGGGGAGTCACGCCATGATTCTGTTGGTCCCCAGGTGATGGCGATGTCAGTGGTCTACCTTTGCTTTGTAGGTAATCATTTGAAGGTAATCATTTGTTACATTAGGTAATTTAAGATGTATTTAAGCATTTAGTGTGCAGTGAATTATTGATTGAATTTTGGCATTTCAAGATAACATTAATTATATATATTTTTTGCCCCATCTCCACACCGCAAAGCATGTACATCATTCCTGAATAGGTTGACGAAAGTCAGTCTTTGTATATACTGTGTATCCATCATTCCATCCATCCAACCATGTTCTAGGTACTTTTCCTGGTCAGGGGGCCTGGAGTCGATCCCTGGCAGCCTGGGGCATAAGGCTGGGGTCTAACTCTGACAGGTTTCCAGTCCATCACAAGACACACACGCACACACATACAATAGAACTGTAAACTAAAACGCTATCTGTTCAAGATAGAATAATCATCCAGGAGCCTCACAAGACCAGTGGGCATTATCAGAAGTGATCTCCCCTGATGTGAAGCATTTGTTATGACTGACAGTTAAAGACAGCTATACACTCCCAGGCCCCCGAGTGCCAGTTACCCGCGAGGCCCCCGCCACTCTGATTTTTCAGTGTGATGTTAAAGAAATGCTGGATATTGGTCCTTCAGAAATGGCGGCTTGCTGCCTGTGCTGAATGATTTGCCGGACGTGCAGACAGATACGCGGCTCGGGGAGAATGGCGCGGCGCGTGCTCACTGAGGCACTTTCCCACACCAGGCTGTATGCATTCTCCCGCAGTGTGCTGATTGCATGGCTGTTTCATCAGAAGCACTTATATTACCATCTAAAAGTAAGTCCAATTACCTTTTTTCTGTATTGCACGGATGCGTCATAGATCTTATTTTATGTACTATAATCAACTTACATTCAGTCAGTGTTACAATAATATAATTACAGGACATTATTCATTGCACCTCTATTACAGACCTGGTCACTCTGTTGTCTTAGATACTTTCACAGTGATATATAGTTACAATTTTGCAATCACATTTGTATCCCATTCTCCATGATATTAGAATAACAAATGTAGCCTAATGACTAACTGTTCATTCTCTAAGTATTTTATCCTGTATTGAAGGTAATATAATAATAAAAAAACAAGATAAAGGGTTGAAGTCTCCATCAACTTCAGAAACTCTGTTTAAAATCACTGAAACAATCTTTTATTCGCAGCCTCTGGGACTTTATAACAAATATAGCTTTTTCCTGCTGCAGGGTTTGCCTGGAATTCTTATTAAATTGCTTGTTACTTCAGTTCAGTTTTCCATTGCATAACAGTTCAAATTATATGTGGGAACTCATGGCAAAGCTGAATGAGCAAGCCTCGTAAATGAAAGTGATTATATCAGATCTCGCATTTCATTTTGATGGCAGCTTACATTTCCCACAATGCCATATTTCAACTGCCCTCCTTTTTTGGCTGCTTGTAAATGAACCCAAGCAAAAAGGAATAGAGTATTTTATTTCATTTTAGGAATGCCATTCGGTCAATAGCTGCTTCTTTTACATGGTATAGGAAGAAAAACATACCACAATGCTATTTTTTTTATCATTTGAAGAACAAATATTGAGCAATCTGGCTGTAGAATGTGTTTATAACCTGGGGAAAGGGCAGGGTGCAAATTTTCCATTTGCAACTTGTGAGAGTGGATTTGCAAGGCCAAGGAAGAAGGTGGTATGATGTCCTCAGGACAGCCTTGAAGATGCTCATCACCAACACGCCATCCACCCTGGCTGAGAAACAGGGCATCAGCATCTATAGCTTCAGCCTGAAGGGTGGATGGTTTTCCTAGACCGCTGTGGACGCACAGCTGTTCTTAACAGCATGTGAGCCTGCCTGCTAGCCACTCAAATGAGAAGCTGTCAGAAACGGCCGTGTGCCTAAACTTTTTTTGTTTGTTTGTACTTTTTTGCTAACATCCAACTTTTCTGTTCCATTACTTTTCCCGAAGAGGTTCTTATCAAGTAATTTGGCAATGAGCAAATTTGCGTGTGCTCATCCTGGCCAGCTGTTTGTTATGTCTAAGAAGGTCTTCACAGACATAGGAAGCAGAGAGCCAGGCTCGCTGCTGGATTAACAGCCGAACATCAGCATCTGGAAAGGAGTTCCAGCTGTCTTATTAGTGCCATGCAGAACATACTGATTCTGATTGTTAGTTAGAAAACACCTCCTCCCAACACTTTTGATTACACTTTCGGATCTGTCCCGTGAATGGCATTTCTATAGAGGAAAGCGAAAGAGACAGGGAGAAACAGGGTGGGGGTTGTAAAAATCTGCGTAGACTTTCTCCACCTCAGTGGATGCATCCCAGTCATTGACACTCATACTGTGTTTGTGTCACAAGTGTTGCCATGACCTCAGTGATGCAAACAATACAGACTCTCAATGCTGGATTGTAGGTCCTTTAGTGCCCAGAGAATTTAGGGCCTTCTCTAAGCATATTACATTCTATGACTTGTGCAAAGAACCGTTTCTATCAATTAGCATCCCACTAGATGAAAATGAGGCAGACTTTTAGCATCTTAGGCTGTACCTCAGGCCAGAAAACTACCTATCTGAATCAGAAAATAAAGGACTATTATACTAAAAATAGATATTTTGACTGCAAATTGAAAAGTACATTTGGAGACTGTATTCTGAAAGCAATTTCTGAAAGCTTATATCAATTTCTGTATTTCAATAGTGGACATATAATACCTTCAGCCATTCACTGTTAATTAACTAATCTGTAAATAAAAAAAAAAAACTATATGAATGCATTGTACATATGCATTAGCCAAAAAAAGTGTGCTAGCAATTGGGGTCCACAAATATCTGAGTATACTGGAAGCTAACAGCAAATACTGAGGTGACTGAAGGAGGTCTCTGAGTGATAAGCTGACATAAAAATTTACACCAACATAAACATGCTGTGACACTGGAGGCAGCCTAAGACTTCTGTGTCTATATATGGACACGCACATGCGGCACTTGCCGAAACAGGAGTGGTGCGGGACGCTTGTACAGCGGAGCGCTGATGCCGTCTTGCATCACAAGGCAAAGCCCAGGCCTCTGCGATGGTCAGAGTGCACTTGGAAGCCTCGCGTCTGTCTGATGAGTGACATGCCAGGCAGCTGCCCTGCTGTGGAGACAGCGGACATGAGAAGCAGGGAAACACACCACCGGCAAGCCTCTGGAAGACCCCGACAGCAGAATACCAAGCAGGGCAGTAGACGGAGCCGGCCTGACAATGCCTGCTGCTAACAGTGCCCTTGGGCAGCGCGTTACGAACTCGTCGACGCAAAGTGCCGACTTGGCCACCGCATCCCTGACGGTGGAAAAGCGACATGCATTTGCCAAAAATGTGGAATATTCCAGCGATCAGCTTCCGAAGACTGGAAAATAATATTTAATTTCTTCCGGAGAATGTGCATTTGAATTCATTAAATAACTCTATTTATTTACTACATACCACAGTCCACTACTTGAGCAGTATGATATTGACAGGAGTGATAACATTCCTTAATATTATTATTATTATTATTATTATTATTATTATTATTAATAATAAGAATAATAATGACACTCATTTTAATATAAATAGTAAAACTGATATTATTTTCAACAGGTGTGTCAACTATATTCCAGATTATTAAAGATTTTGTTACTGGCATGCTGCTTGGGGACATCTCTATGACATAAATCTGAAGGCTCACCTTGCACAGATTTCAGTAGTTATTACGCTTGCTCAACATACTGTAATCCGTCACATCGAAGAAGTGCATTCAAACACACAATGTGATGAGCAGGCTCGCGTGATTGTGTGATAGTGCCGTATGCATTTGTGAGAAGTGCTTTTGATGTGAATGAAATATCAGGATTGGATCTCTATGAATCTCTGTGAAGAAAATGCAATGAAAGGAGAATGATTCAGGAAAATTACCATTCAGCTCTGTGCTGGATATGCGTCCATTTATACCATGTGGAATAGGAAACAATTCTGACGTTATGTCTGGGCAGGTTGATAAACAGTGTTTCTATGGCAACTCTATCTATCAGTCCCTTCTGTGGAATCAATAAAAAAAATAACCTTTATTCAGTTCAATGAATGTAACGCAGTTGCATCACAAATCTCCCTGGCCGCCCATTGTCTGCGTTTGTAACTTCTGTTGTATGGAGTACAATTTTTGCTTTTTATTGGGATGCCGCATGGGATAGCAAACCTCACTTCTGAATCAAAGCGGAGCAAACGTGCTTCCAGCAGCAAGCCGACCACACTGAGGGTCGTTTTTAACAACTGAGATTTCTTTTCAAAATGCACAATAGATTTCAAGTATCAAAAGAGATCAAAGAGTGTAATCAAATGCTGGTAATTGTTTGAATGTGCTTTGCATGTTAACATTACTATATGATTATTATGTATTATGAGTCTATGTTAATTTCAGTTGTTTCTTACATTTTTACAGGGCGTTCATATCTAGTAAAAATGTTTTTGGGGGGCTGTTTGAGGATAACGGGTAGAATTGTTGAGAAAAACGTGTTATACAGTATGGGTGTGAAATAGGTCTCAGACTGCTTAATGTCAGGGAGGTTGTTTCTTATGTGATTCTTCTGTATCTAAAAATACAGATATATAGGTCAAAGTGAGTTGTGTGTGTTCTCCCCATGTCATTTAAAATTTCTCTGGGTGCTTTGGTGCTTCGGTTCCTCTCATGGTCCAAAAACATGCAGTTAGGTGAACTGACGTCACTAAATTGCCCTTAATAACTGAATGTATGTTAGTACGTGCATTTGTGTGTGCTACCATGGACTTGGAATCCCATCCAGAATGAAGCCCAGCCTTGTGCCCTCTGCTGCCTGAGATACAGTAGAACCCACCAACCACCCTGACACAGTTAGGCTAGGGGACGGATGGATGGATGGATGGATGGATGGATGGCTGTCTTGTAGGTAAGACTTGGAGAAGTTTGATTATGGTTATTTAGGGGACAGACACTGTCAACATGTTGCATGTGCCTGTAAATGTACAGAGAACTTTCTGAAATCTATGAAGGCTCTGGCATTAGGATAAGATGAGATGCCTTTATTGTCACTGTATTACAAAATACAATGAAATTAGGCTAGATAGCTACTTATCCTTCTTGGGCAGAACCTTGCTGATGATAACTGTAATACTTAAGAGAGGTTCTGCCTGCTAGAAAATTGATTGTCACTAGAAAAGGTCATTTTCTACCATGTTAAGTTTTTAAGATATATTTCACTTTACTTGATTTGTATTCGGAACATAACCTGTGGAAAGCATACATTAAGACACTGGCAGACTGACGCAGTGCTTTGCATTTTCTAGTCTTGCAGTGGTTGTATGTTACAAGTGTTTGCGCAGGGGAATATTAACATAATAAATTGTATAATAAACTGCTTATGACAAGTTGCTAAATCATTTTATTAAAATACTCTGCCTGCAATTAGTGACTAAAGCAAAAAGTGTTTCTATGAGAATTCATTTTTTTTGTGTTCCTCATGTAAGATATAGATAAATATGCATATAGATGTGTGAAGTTTGTAGACCTCCCCTAAGCTACTAATTAAGCCTATCAAAGGAGCATAGAAAAGCCCAGGAATTATTCGGGGCCTGCGTCAGCTGCTTATGGCATCTCACCCCCCACTGCATCTCTACCTTTATGTCCTGGTTTATGATGGCCTAATGAAGGATCATTGGCCTCACATCAATGGCTCGATAAGCTTCCCTTCAGCAGTTTCCAAACCAAAGATAATGAACTAGCATTTGCACACGAACCCCCACACTGCAGCAACTACTCTCATCCATAGTATAACTACTTTAATTACAATGTCTTACAGTAATGCTTCAGTAATTCTCACCTTCAGCTTGTGTTTTGGTGAGAGCTGATCCTTGCACTTCGTAGGTTTCATCTCTGCTTCCATCCATCCATCCATCCATTTTATATTCTCCTGTTCAGGGTCTTGTGTGTCCTGGGCCTGTCCCTGAACTAGTCAGGGAATAACTGAGGACAGACTGCCAACCCAGCTGCACATTCACACCATGGGACAATTTGGCAACTCCAATTCACCTCAGCACATTTTTGACTTGGGGGGAAACTAGGGAACCCAGGGGAAGCACCACGATTACACGGAAATAACACTGATACACATAGAACCACGACAGAGACGCCACCATGCCGTCCTGATGGAACCGGCCACCAAACTGGATATCCCTATATGCCGCATGTGTCTGGCTGTAGCCTTAGACATCGCCTGCAGAGTAGCTGGGATGGTTTCTCGTTTGTACAGCCTTGTTCAGAAAAGGCGTCTTAGTGGGTAGCTACCGAAGCACAGCTGATACACATTTTGTGCAATTTTAAGAAGAAGGAGCCACATGTGTGATGGGTGCGGAGAACCTCGGGCACGAATTCAGTCGCTGCACATCGTGACGTTTTTGCCTTTGACAAATTCCTATCGATTGCATTACTGCATTAACGCTCCCCTACCAGATATTATACAAAGCTGAACATGTCACACCGATTATACTAAAACCGGAATTTTAAAAAAGGTTACCTGCTAATGGCTTTGTTTATTTTGTTCCCCGTACGCTTGCACTGCAGATTGATACATTACAACTAAAATGGAAACAAGCACCAAGCGCTGTAACTGTGTTATCAATTCACAGTGTGAGACAAAGTGCACTGGAGTAAATTAGCCTGACACTTAAGCTTTTGTCAACTGGTTTTATATTTCATTTGTCCAATTTAAGAAGCAAATATGACAGTTTTAATCTGCATCACAGTTGCAAAGAGATATATAATATCATGCTTGTTCATTCCTAGTAATTAAATAAGGGCTTATGAATGTCTTTTTGAGAGTCAAGGAAATAAAAGCCTTGCACA